>CABHPP010117429.1:0-42731 GCA_902168425.1 Peromyscus attwateri | reverse complement strand
GGTGAGGTTTTGTCATCTATAAATAATTTTCACGTTGTTGACGTTGTTGAAAGGATTCCAGCTATGGCTCTTTTCTGGCATGAGAAGCTTTGGGTGAACACCAGCCATAGGATGACCTATTGATGGACCTTCTCAAAGTACTCTTTGGAAGCCGCTGGACTTGGCTTGATCTGAAAATTAAAATTAAACTGGGTAAGAGACATCATGATAGTAGTCTCAACAGTGAGCTCAGAGCTCCAGTTTCAAACTAAAATTTCTTCACTTTTGAAGATTAGCCTATTTTTTTTTTCAAAACATATAGATGAAAGCTAACTAGCAGCCTGCGTAGGAACTGTCCACCTCAGTGTCACCCACCCACATGCAGCCAGCACTTCTGTTGGCTCCCTTGATAGATTATTCTCGAGGCAGAGAAGACTTGGAATTGGGGCCTGGTGCTCTGAGGAAAACAACATACCGTAGGGGACTCTGGTGTCCAGTTGGCAGGACAGACTTCTCCATGGGTCTCCACAAACTGGAACGCCTTTACCAAACGGAGGGTTTCTTCCACACTACGGCCCACCGGGAGGTCGTTGACACTCAGATGCTTGATGACACCATTAGGGTCAATAATGAAGAGGCCTCTGCACAGAATTTATCCTCATCAGTGCTAACAGAACTAGGGCCAACAACTCTCATTTCTATCCTTTTATGTCTTCGATTCTTTTTTAGTAAATTCATTAAGCTGTCAAATGCTTAAAAATGGGAGTTTAGGGACTGAAGAGACTGCTTAGCAATTAATAGCTTGTACTGTCTATCCAGAGGACCTGAGTTCAGTTTGTAGAACTGTAGGGCAGCACACAACTGTCTGGAACTCCTGCTCCAGGGGACCTGACATCCTCTTACAGCCTTTAAGAGCAAGTTTGCCAGCATGTACAACATACTTCCACACAGTATGTACATATGTACTTCACATATACCTAAGTAAAATTAAACCTTAAAAAGAGAAACTAGTGCTGGAAAGATGGCTCAGAGGTTAAGAACCCTGGCTACTCTTCCAGAGGTCCTGAGTTCAATTCCAAGCAACCATATGGTGGCTCACAACTATCTATAATGAGATCTGGTGCCCTCTTCTAGTGTGCAGGCATACATGCAGACAGAACACTGTATGTATAATAAATAAATAAATCTTTAAAAAAAGAAAAGAAAGAAAAACCAACCTGGAATTAGTATTATACAAAAAGTTTGTCACCTTTTAGTAATGACAGATGCTTTGATAATGTCAGGCTACCATGTACAGCATATGTTATGGAACATTGCAAAACTGTACCCATAATGTGATGTATCTAAAAGGAACGAACTAGAAACAATAAAGACTTTTATTCAGTGACCTAGAAGGCATTCTTTAGACTCCTGTATCAGACTCTGGTAAAGTAACCACATATATGTAAGAAGAAGAGATTATGTTATTTACATCCAGTGAATATTTAAAACTTTCCCTTTTGATTTATTTGTGTGTGTTGTGTATGCATGCATGCAAATACCTAAGGAGTCCAGAAGAAGGTGTTGGATTCCCCGGAGTAGGAGTTATAAGTGGCTGAAAGCGGTGCAATGTGGGCCCTGAAATCGAACTCTGTTCTCTGCAACAGCAGTAAGCATCCATAACTGCTGAGTCATCTTTCCAGCACCTCACAATTTCTTTTTTTTTTCCCTCCCCTTATTAAGATAAGGTCTCTCTATACAGTCCTAGCACTCACTAGTTAGACCAGGCTGGCCTAGAACTCACAGAGATCTGCTTTTCCCTGCTTCCATAGTGCTGGGGTTAAAGGCGTATACCACCATACCCAGCTTCAAAATCCCTCTTAAAGGGATACAGGGACTTCAGTTGTCAACTACATAGGGAAAGGGCAAAGTACAGAGGAGCTGCTTCTTCTCCTGTCTGAATCCGGGCTTTGGGCCTGATCTTATTCTTCTTGTGCCTGATCTCTGAGGGACCCAGCTGCAGTCCCTAGAAAGTAGTAGAGGCAGACCTAGGAAGGAACAGAGCCCACAGACTCTAGAATCTAGAGAGAAGACTAACTTGTCAGCTCTACTCAGCTTTCTCTGTTAGCTCCAGAAAGAAACTAGTAATAGTCACTACAAAATTAGAAGATCCATTGTGGTAGTCTGAATGTAATTGGTCTCCATAAATTCATTGGGACTGGCACTATTAGAAGGTGTGGCTTGTTGGAGTAGGTATGGACTTTTTGGAGGAAGTGTGTCACTGTGGGGGTGGGCTTTGAGGTCTGATATATGCTTAAGTCACACCCAGGGTCTCAGTTCACTTCTGTGTTCAAGAAGATAAAAAGATTAAAAAATGGAATAAAGGGAGAGGGTGACATCAGGGCAAGATCCCACCCAGCTAAGTTTCCAACTTGTGAAAAGGAATTAAAGAAAAGCTTAGTGCTGGGTGTGGTGGTGCACACCTTTAATCCCAGTACTCCAGAGGCAGAGGCTGGTGGATCTCTGAGTTTGGGGCCAGCCTAGTCTACAGATCCAGTTTCAGGACAGCCAAACTTAAGACAGTGAAGGAAACCACCAAAACCAGAAAGCTGGTAAAGATGTAATTGAATGAGGGGGCCATGTTCCAGCCCTAGTAAGCAGCAGAACTTGGAAGCTTTGGCCATGGGATTCCAGTTTTAAGGAAAGAAGGGATATGAAATCTGCCTCCATGACTAAGAAAAGCCGCCAAGGCCAGGCATATGCCCCTGAATGGAGGCCTAGTAGACCATTGCATAAAGCTGTGAAGTTGAAGCCTGGACTGTCTTGGAGACCCCAGGTTGTTGGAGATGCCAGAGCTATATGATATACCTGCCCAGGAACAGGGAGTGCAACTAGCCCAAGAGAAAGAAGTGCGCTGCAACCAACAAAACTGAAAGGAGTTGGAGATCTGAAGAGTGTTTTGACATCAGACATGGAGATGCAGAGTTTGGAGTTTGTCCAGCTAGGTTTTGGTCTTGCTTTGGTCCAGTATTTCCTCACCATGTTCCCTTCCTTATGTTTTGGAATGGTAATGAATATCCTGTGCTATTATATGTTGGAAGTATGTGATCTGTCTTTTGATTTTATAGGGGATCACAGTTAAGAGACTGCATGAATCTCACTAGAGACTTTGAACTTTGGACTTTTAAATATTGTTGAGATTGTGATAAGACTATGGGGACTTTTGAAGTTGGACTAAATGCATTTTTGCATTATGATATTGCTACAAACTTATGGGGGCCAAGGAATGGAATGTGGTAGTTTGAATGTAATTGGCCTCTATAAGTTCATTGTGAATGGCACTATTAGGAGGTGTAGCTTTGTTGGAGTAGGTATGTCCTTGTTGGAGGAAGTATGTCACTGTGGGGGTGGTCTCTGATGTCTCATATATGTTCAAGCCACATCCAGTGTCTCAGTTCACTTTCTGTTGCCTGCAGATCAAACATGTAGAATTCTTAGCTCCTTCTCTAGTACCATGTCTGCCTGCATGCTGCCATGTCCCACCATGATGATAATGGACTGAACCTCTGAACTGTAAGCCACCCAATTAAATGTTTTCTTTTATAAGAGTTGCCACGGCTATGATGTCTCTTCACAGCAACAGAAACCCTAACTAAGACATACAGGAAGGAAGCATAACAGACTATACTTTCTTCTGCCACTGCTAACTATAGAGGAGCTTGGCTTTGGTTTACTAAGGAAAACAGTAATCTTGAAGTCAACAAGGCTGAGTTCCAAAAGGCTGCCAGCACTGAGTTTCAAGATGAGTTGGGTTCAGCTAACAGCCAGCCCCCAGTGCAACTGTGTGGCATCCCAAGGTGTAGCTCTTTTCTCCTTCATGAAGTTAGTTCCTGGGTCCCGCCTTCACTCCTGTTCTCGGAGACATCAAGATGACAGCTAAAGCCTGTGTTCTCATGAAGGAACACTCAAGAAAGTGGCATGTGAACATGGGACTGTTTAAGACAGAACTTTTCCCAGTCCCATCGAATGAAAGAACATAAAAAGCACAGGCTACAACTGCCTGGAGCTATTCCCTAAACTATCTCATCAGGTTATTCCTGTACACCTACTGGAGACTCACCTTCATTTAATCTATGAGAAAACTGAGGCACAAAAAGGCAAATAACTTGCCCAAAATCACACAGCCTAAGAAGCCAAGTTTAAAAAGAAATCAAACCCTGTCTTGTTTGATTCCAAGGCTTACACAACACTGTGGTGGTATTGTGTTCCCCAAAATATTGTGTACCTTAATAAACTTATCTGGGGTCAGAGACAGAGCAGCCACAACATTAAATAGAGGTTAGGCAGTGGTAGCACACGCCTTTAATCCTAGCATTCCAGAGGCAGAAATCCATGTGTTCAAGGATACACCCAAGCATGGTGACCAACGCCTTTAATCCCAGGGAGTGGTGGTAGAAAGCAGAAAGGTATATAAGGCGTGAGGACCAGAAACTAGAGGCATTTGCCCTGGAGAGGCATTTTGGCGTGGTTAGGCATTTGTCCTGGAGAAGCATTTGGCCTGGTTAAGCATTCAGGCTTCTAGCAGCAGTTCAGCTGAGACCCATTCTGGATGAGGACTCAGAGGCTTCCAGTC
The DNA here is from genome assembly GCA_902168425.1 of Peromyscus attwateri. Taxonomy (NCBI): domain Eukaryota; kingdom Metazoa; phylum Chordata; class Mammalia; order Rodentia; family Cricetidae; genus Peromyscus; species Peromyscus attwateri. The sequence continues at coordinate 38,140 of CABHPP010117429.1, read as the reverse complement.
TGAGGAAGCAAGACCAGCTGAGGATCTGGCAAGGTGAGATAGTTGTGGCTTGATCTGTCTCTCTGACCTTCCAGTGTTCGCCCCAATAACTGGCTCAGGTTTGATTTTATTAATAAGAACTTTTAAGATTCATGCTACACAACACCATCTCCACTGAGAGAGAAAGAGAGACAGACCGTCAAAAAGCCTTTCTCCCAAACAGTTCAATAGCTTCATTGCCAGGAATAGCCATTATTGAAGGGCTTCTGGACTGTTAAAGAGAATGGATCAGTGGGACGATCAAGACACTGGCATTCTTTCCTAAAAGAAGACCCAGGTAGTGGATTGAACACACATCTTGGCCATTTCTGACGAATTGCAACCCTCATAGAAGCTATTTCATCAGTGCCAAAGTAAAAAAAAAAGGGGGGGGGGGGCTTTTTCAGGGGGCAGGGAGGTGGCTCAAAAGCTAAGAGCAATTGTTACTCCTACAGAGGACTTAGGTTAGATTTCCAACATCCATATGGTAGCTAACAACCATTTATAACTCTAGTTCCAGGGGATATGACCTCCAAGGGGAGTGCTTGCACATGGTGCATAGACATACATGCAGACAAAACACACCCATACATATAAAATAAAATATATTTGTGATGTCTATTCTTGGATGTCAACCTGACTATATCTGGATTTAACTAAAACCCAAATGACTGGGCACACCTGTGAGGGATTTTTTTTTTTCTTCTTCTTCTTTTCCAGACAGATTTCTGTGCCCTGGCTGTCCAGTACTTTACTCTGTAGACCAGGCTGGACTCAAACTCAGAGATCCACCCACCTCTGCCTCCAAAGTGCTGGGATTAAAGGTGTGCCCCAACACCACTGAGCAATTTTTCCTAATTAAATCATTTGAAGTGGGAAGACTCACTTCTAATTCAGATCCTTGAAGTGGGAAGATACACCTTTAATCTGGACCACACCTTCTGATGGCAGCCTATATAAAGGACATGAAAGAAGGAAGCTTGCTCTCTCTTTGCCTACTTGCTCTCACTCTTGATAGCAAGTCAATTCCTTCACTGGCATTAGAGCCACTTCTTGAAGATTCTGGAGTATACTGAAGACCAGCTGAGACATCCAACCTCATGGACTGAACTACTACTGGATTCTTAGACCTTTCATTAGTAGACAGCCATTGTTAGACTAGTTAGACTAGTTATAGACCACATCCTATAGACCATTCTAATAAATCTCCTGTATATAAATAAATCTCACACACACACACACACACACACACACACACACACACACACACACACACTGTAAGTTCTGAACTCAAATACAAAATCTAAATTAAAGAAAAAAAAGCTTCTGCTTCTGACAATGTTTTACCATCCAGGTATAGGTGGAACCAAAATAAATGCAAATTAAAGGATAGCGTGGGGCTATATATCCAAACCCTGTCTCAAAAAATCAAAACCACCAACAAAAAACCAAACCCGTATTCCTTCTTGAGAGTTTTACTGAAACTGACAAGCATTTCCTAGAATCTTTATAAATCCTCAAGAATTAAGATGACACTAAAATATGCAAAACCATCCCGTCTCTAAGGAGCAGCTCTTACCTGAGTGCAATGCCAGCACCTTCCAACAGCACTCCGTAGTCTCGGGCTATTTGCTTAGTTAAATCCGACAACAGCGTAATGTTCATGTGGCCCAAACCACCACTCTAATAAAAAGGCAAACAGGACTGGTTTTCTCAGGTGGTTCTACAAGGTCTGAACCATATACCAATGTTTAAAACTAACAATGATGGTGGTAAGTAATAGTAAATGCACATAAGAGAGTTCCGTTTAACTTCCTCCTGCAACCTGCCTGAAGTAGATACAATTATATCTGCCATTATATATATATTTTTAATTTATTTTTATTTTATGTGTCTGGAGTATTTTACCTGCATACCACGAGCATGAAGTCTTTGAAGAGGCCAGGAGAGGGCATCAGATACCCTGGAACTGGAGTTAAAACATGTTGTGAGCTGCCATATGGATGTTGGGAACTGAACCTGGGTCCTCTTGAAGAACAGCAGTGTTCTTAACTGATGAACCATCTCTCCAGTTCCTATTATTTTCTTGTATTAATTGATGTGTATGTGTGTGGGGAGGGTGTGCACATGTGTGGAGGTGAGGACAACTTTGTGGAGTTGCTCTCTCCTTCCACTTTATGTGAGTTTCAATGATAGAATTCAGGTTGTCAGGTTTGCTCAGCAAGTACTTTACCTGTAGAATCACCTCAATGGCCCATCTCCATTATTTTAATGATGAGGAAACTAAAGCTCAAAAAACGAAGTACTTTTTTTTCTTCAGGACACTGCTATAGCATCTGACTGACCTTTATCTTTTTGAGACAGAGTCTCACGTAGCCGGACTGGCCTCCAATTTACTATGTAGCCAATGATGACCTTGAACTTTTGATCTTCCTGCCTTTACCTTTGGAATTCTGGGATCATAGGCTATGTTAACCCACCTAGTTTATATGGTACTGGGGACTGAACCCAAGGCTTCTTGGCATATTAAGTAAAAGCTCTAAGCATACCCTGCTCTCTTTTTCCAATTGTTAAAGCAGTTGTTGAGATGAAAACTAATTTCTCAAATATAAAAATAAAGGAGTGACAAATTACTCAAGTCACTGTTGTTAGTCCTGGATCATACCTAGTAAAATTTTAATTGTTTTTCCTAGCAGATTTCTAGACAACATCACACAGAACAGTATAGTAAGCTACTATGGGTTCAAAGTACAGGCCTAAGGAGGCAATAGACCTAGCCATGTTCCCTGTCTTACTCAGCCTGTCTCCATTACTATTTGAACCTTGGAAAATATACATGGAATGAGCAGTAAAGATAATACAATGTCCAGGGAGTTGTTACTATAACAGTTTACAGACTGCTAATAGGCAAGGATCTACAAACAGCCTACTTCAGGAGGATATGGCTCACCTGGTACAGAGCTTATCTAGCATGCATGAAGCCCTGGATTTGATCCCCAGGAAGACATAAACCAGGTTCTGATCCTAGCACTTGGAAGTGGAGGCTGCAGAATTAGAAGCTCAATGTCATCTGAGCTAATACATCCAGTTAAGAGGCCAGCCTGAAATACATGAGACACTGTTTTGGAAAGGAAGAAAGCGGGGAAGGAAGGCAGGTAGGCAAGAAACTCACTTCAGACTGGCTATGCTCTGACAATCTCTAGGCTTTCTCTTAAATCTCTTATGTTAGTACAGGGGTCAGGGGTAGCTGGGGAATGAGGAAGAGACACTGGTCAATGATTAGTTAGATAAGAGGAATAAGTTCTGTTCTTCTGTACAATAGGTGATATAGTTAGAACATATTGTATTTTTTAAACTAGCTGAAAGAGGATTTTTGTTTTGTTTTTTTGAGACAGGGTCTCACCATGTGGTTCTGACTGCCCTGGAACTCACTAGGTAGACTATGTTAGCTTAAAACTCACAAAGATCCTCCTGCCTCTGCAGGAGTGCTGGGATTAAAGGTATGAACCACCCTGCCCAGCTAAAAAAGGATTTTGAATGTCATGGCCACAAAGAAATGATTGAGGAAACAGAGTACTGAAAAGCCTGATTTGATCCTTGCACAATGTATACATGTATCAAAACATCACACTGTATCCCACAAATATATACAATGTTTTTATTGTGTGGTCTGTATTATTTGTGATTTAGAAATGAAACCAAGGAAGAACAAAATAAAACCAAGGAAAGGTGACTGTCAACCAACCTACCTTCCTTGGTGTATTGATCCAGGCAAGATGGCTAAAGTGGGAATCCACCGAAACTGCAACCACTTCACAGTTTACATCATGAAATTCGTTGGCTTTGTCACTGAAAGCAACGATTTCTGTAGGACACACAAATGTGCTTGGGGAAAAAAGAAAGTTTCATCAGATCATGCAAAGACAAAAATTTAAGACATAAACATTAAGTTGTCTAAAAACTAAACTGATTTGCTTAAGGGGTGAAAAAAGTGAAATGGGCTGGGTTGGGGGCACATACCTTTAATCCCAGAACTCAGAAGGTAGAGGCAGGAGGGTATTTGTTCAGCATGGTCTACACATAGAGACCATGTCACCGCCTCCCCTGACCCCCCAAAAAAGCAAGCTTCCTTCTTTCTAGTTGCTGGGCATGGTGGTATGTACTTTTAATCCAGTACTAGGGAGGCAGAGGCAGGCTGATCTCTGTGAGTTTGAGGCCAGCCTGGTCTACAGTGAGTTCCAAGACAGCCAGGGCTATGGAGAGATACCCTGCCTCAATCAGTCAATCAATCAATCAATCAATCTGCAGGAAGTTGGGAAGGCATACTTTGAAGACTTAAAAAGAAAACCTATACTTAAATAAAGCAGCTTTATGAAAAACTCATTTCTTATACTACTTTCTCATTTTTTCCAACCAGACTGGTATAAAGTTTAAACTGGCTTAGAGAACCATTAGTCAAAAGCATGTAATACAGAACTGTATTAAAGGTTGAGAGCATAATTCAGTGATGAAGTGCTTGCCTAGCATGCCCAAGGCCTGGGGTTTGATTCCTAGGACCACCAGAAAAACAAACAGAACCATATTAAAACTCCTCCATCAGAGTCGGGTGGTGGTGGCACAGGCCTTTAATCCCAGCATTCGGGAGGCAGAGGCAGGCAGATCTCTGTGAGTTTGAGGCCAGAATGGCCTACAGAGCGAGATCCAGGACAGGCACCAAAAAACTACACAGAGAAACCCTGTCTCGAAAAACAAAAACAAAACAAAACAAAAAACCCCTCCATTAGAAGTAAGGTCATTTTTCCCATTAAGTTCATCACATGAGCTATATAGATAGTCAAGGTCAGTGAACAAAAATCAGAAAGAATCTTCCTCTTCACTAGAAGAGGAATTTCAGCGTGGGTTAGAAAACAACACCAGCTCTTAGTAGGACATGAAAGCATTATAGAATCATACTTACAAATCCAAAGGGTAGAAGAAAAGCACCAAGTATTTCCCTTTAAAATCTTCGAGACTCAGCTCTTTGAACTCTCCATTGACAACAGCTGTACCCTTAAAATAGGGTGCATGCTGTGTGACAGCAGGGGTGTGAAATGTGGAACCTAAAAGAGACCACACCCTTGTATGTAGCTTTCATCCACCACATCAAGCACTGCATGATTTTATTTAAACTCCTTTCATTGAAACTTATCAAATTAATTATTTATCAGAACTGGTGATATGTTATTAACTCAATGACATGGTTCACTTCAATTGTACATCTTAGGTACAGTAATTTTCTCTTCAGCGAAGTTCTAAATTATACACAAATCCAACTCAGTGGTAGGTAAAAGTGTGTGTGCACGAACACATATGAGCATGAACATAGAGAATGGAAGACACCCTCTGGTATTGATTCTCAGAAGCCATCTACCTTTTTTTTTTTTTTTTTTAAAGCTTTTTCTTTCTTTTAGAGTCTCACAAACTTAAGAGATCACCAAGCAGGCTAGCTGGACACAAGTGCATACTACCATGTTTGGTTATATGTGGGTTCTAAAGGTCAAACTGGAGTTCTTGTGCTAGCTTACTGACTGATTTAGCTATCACTCCAGCAATGAAGAAAAATTAAAAACAACAACCAACAAAAAACAAACAAACAAAAAACGAAAAACAGAAAGAAGAAATGAAATGCCCTGGGAACTAAAAGGAGGAAGACAAAGGAAAGCAAAGTCAGAGCCAGGGTTAAAAAGACCCTTAGTATCAAGCAGCAGGGTTGGCTTTTCACCTCAATAGAGAGAATGGAGTCTGGGTGGTTCTGATGCAGGAAGACAGCTGTTTTCAGGAAGATTAGTCTATCAGGAAGGTAATGACTATAGTTATCTCAGTGAGAAGGACTGAGGTGTGGCAGAGAGAACATCAAGAACAGATAGATGCAGGGCATGTTTCAATGCTGGGGTGGGGTGGGGTACAGATATAGCTCAGTGGTGTTTTGTGTATTCATTTTATCCAGTGGTCTTTTTATTACTGAGTTGTAATTTAGGTATCTTAGAGGAATTTCTTTTATTAAGTATATTATACAAGTTTTTCTTTTTCCTTGACTACGGTTTTCTCTACTCATTTCCTTTCTTTCCTTGTTTCTTTCTTTCTTTTTGTTTGTTTGTTTTTTCCAGACAAGGTCTCACACTAAGAAGGCCCTATTGGCCTGGAACTTATTATGTAGCCCAGGCTGGCCTCAAACTTGTGGCAATCCCCTTGTGACCACCTCCCCACTGCTGAGGTTACAGATATGCACTAACCATATCTGGCCCTTTTCTTTTTTCTCTATCTGAAACAGAGCCTTCCTATTTAACCCAGGCTGGCCTCAAACTTGTGTTGATACTCTAACTGCCTGCCTCATCCACCCAAGGCCTGAAATTTCAATTGTGTACTGCTACACCTGACTTTCTCCATTTCCTTTTTTTCTTTTTTCTTTTTCCACTGAGACAGGGTTTCTCTGTGTACTCCTGGCTGTTCTGAAACTTACTCTATAGACCAGGCTGGTCTAGAATTCAGAGATCCACTTGCCTTTGCCTCTTGAGTGCTGGGATTAAAGGTGTGTGCCAACACCAACAGCCCCCATTCATTTTCTTCATGCTCCTTAAAGGTAGATCTTAAATTTTTGATGCTGCCAATTACTCACTGTTCCTAAACAATTCCTTATGGATCTGGCCATCTCTACACGTTCTCATACTGCATTTTTAAAAGCTCTAAGGACAAGTCTCATGCATAGCCAAGGTCCAGAGAGTTGTTGGCATGGGTTCTCTTTGCCTGGGTGCAATTAGAACACAGTAACACTTACTGGTGCTAAAGGCAAACTTTGCTTGGGCAGAGGTAGACCACAGTATGTCTGTCAAGCAGGTTCTTCTAGAAGCAACAGGCCTAAGAACTGCTGAGGCAGAAATACCCCTGGAAATGGCACTCACATGCTGAGCAACCTGGAAAGAGAAATGCTTTCTATTAGGAAGACTTTCTGGAAGGGTGACTAAAGTCTGACCTTGCTGCTGTGGCCCTTTGTCAATGGTGGCCTTAGCTGTTCGTTTTCCCTGTGAACCAAATACCAAATCAAATTAAAAGCACATTTCCTTTTTCCTTCTTCCTACTTAAAGACTGCAAGGCCGAGGGAATCGTAAGAACACAGCCTCAAGAATAAAAATCTCCAGATGACTCCAAAAATTCAGTAAGGCTAGGCCAGGCTGAGAAGTTAGTTAAGCACCCCTCCCCTTCCCCGCCCCCTCCATATCTGGTGCACACGTGGCCATATCAAGGTTTTCTCAGAAAAGGTCCCTTCCAGGCTCTCAATCAAGCAAAAAAATAGGGGAAAGTTCATGCCCTGGGAGAGTTTGGCTAGTGCTCAAGGGAAGTGTTGGCTCAACTTTGATGCCCAGCATGGCTAGGGGAGAAGGTAGGTACTGCCTTGAGGCTGGCGACGAAAAAAGAAGGGGAAGATGGTTCGCAAGAGGATAGTAGCCTGCAGCCACCAGAGAACAGCAGGTAACAGGGCAGAGTCCAGCCTGAAGTGGGAGTAGAAAGCGGCTCCCGTTACTGTAGCAGTTTGTTCACACTCAGATTTAAGTGTGAGCCCACAGCCACGTCAAAATGTGGCATCACTCCTTCCATGGTAAAGAAAGGAAAGCAAACTGAGGTTCAGAAATGAGAAGGTAAGCCAGGCGTTGGTGCCGCACACCTTTGATCCCAGCACTCGGGAGGCAGAGGCATGCGGATCTCTATGAGTTCGTGGTCTACAAAGCGAGTTGTAGGATAGTCAGGGAGGACTACACAGATAAGCCTGGGGAGGGAAAGAGAGAAGTCACTTGCCCAAGGTCATATTTAGTGACAGACCCTAGAACACGGGACCCAATACGCTGGCCTACAAAGCCAGACCTGGGTGCTTTAGTGAGTGAAGAAGCAGCAAAGGGACCCTCAACTCAGAGAACTGAAAGACTCCGGGGGGCGCATCACCCGCTGGAACTAGGGGACAAGCTGTTCTGCGCAGGCGCACGGGCCTCGCGGGCCTCAGGAGGCCTCTCGGTGCGCGAGATGAGTGTAGTAGCCAGTAGACCCAAGAGGGTGCGATCCGGTCCAGGAAGAAGGTCCCGGAGTCGCAGCTGTGTCATGCATCTGCCTAGCTGGCAGCCACTCACCGAGGACCAGAGCAACCTTCCCGCAGCGGCCGCCATCTTCAGCGCGGGAGGAAAGGCAGCCGGAAAAGCCTGCGTGCAGCCGGTCCACGAAGGGTGTGTGTCTTCTACGTAGGGCGTGGTTTCTGAGCGGGGCTTCCCGTCTGGGGGCGTGGCCCCGGTGGGCGTGGTTGGGATTACAGGGTGGGGCCGAGGCGGGAGGGGTGTGGCTTACGAGAAGAGGTTGAGTGAACTGGCTTAAGGCAGAAGGCTGAGAAGGACCCCTTCCTGCTCAGGGCGACATTCCCTCTTGGCCTCTTGAGTAGCTGAATGCTTGTTTTCCTATTTGTTGTACCAACCTATAAAGACCTAATGACAGTTATCAAGTAGATACTTATTTCCCCATTTCCTGTTGATTTTGTTTTCTTAACTTTGTGTGGTGGAAACTTTCTGTCTGTGAGAAAATCCAGTTCCCTTTCTATCTCAGGTAGAATGTGGTGGTATTGTGTTCCCCAAAATATTGTGCACCCTAATAAACTTATCTGGGGTCAGAGAACAGACAGCCACTAAATACAGAGGCTAGAAAATGGTGGCACTCACGCCTTTAATCCTAACATTCCAGAGGTAGAAATCCCTCGATCTCTGTGAGTTCAAGGCCACATTGGAAACAGCCAGGCATGGTGACACACGCCTTTAATCCCAAGAAGTGAGCCTTTAATGCCAAGTGAGTGATGGCAGAAAGCACAAAGGTATATAAAGCATGAAGATCAGGAACTAGAAGCATTTGGCTGGTTAAGCTTTTAGGTTTTGAGCAGCACAGTTCAGCTGAGAGCCATTCGGATATGAGGACACAGAGGCTTCCAGTCTGAGGAAACAAGATCAGCTGAGAAGTTGGCCAGGTGAGGTTAGCTGTGGCTTGTTCTGTCTCTCTGATCTTCCAGTGTTCACCCCAATACTTGGCTCCAGGTTTGTTTTATTAATAAAGACTCTTTAAGATTCATGCTACAGTAGAATCTTCTGGCTTCTGCATTAAATGGAACGAATTTAGTTGTTTGAGTTCTATAATAAACTAAGTGACTTAGAGACATCAAAGCTTACTGTGCTTGTAAACCTTTGGGATTCTGTGGGGGCTTCCATTTTGGCCTCTCAAAACTGGGATAATTGGGACACATTTTAAATCAATTTATTTGTTAACCGATACTGAGTGGAGGGCACGGTTTTGAAGCTGCACATCAAAATAAAATTCACATGGTATTCACAGTAAATGCCATTTCTAAGCTGGTATTTTCCAAGCACTGTTCTGTTATTAATTTAGTTTCTCAAATCTGCATATCATCTAAATAATATTTAATATTTTCTTTAGACTAGCTCACTTTATTAAAAAATACAAATGATCTTATTTATCAAGAAATGTTAAACAGGAAAAACTTATAACAGTATAAATAGAAAATAATTAATAATAAACACACTAAAGCAAAATACTGCAAAGTTCTAGCTAGATACAGTTACCTGCTGAAAGTCTGAGTTTTGTTAAAAAGAGAGAGAGGTGGTCAGAGGCATTCTTTTCTAGCCTCACAGAGAGCCTTCTCATTTGTTGTAGCCAGAGGACTGAAAGAGAATTCAGAAACACTTTTAACTTTCTCATGTTGAGATTTTATGTTATTATTTATATATTTTGCTCCTCACTATTCCAGAAGTATATTTCATAAAGCTGTCCATGCACTCTTAGGTGCTACCCAGGGTATCTGCTTTGTTCTTTTACAAAAAACAAAACAAAATAAAAAAACCAAAAACAAGCAAACAAGCAAAACAAAACAAAGAACTGCCTTAGACCTAAAGAAACAAATCATCTCAACCAGTTCCGCACAGCACCTGACTTGCACTTAACTGGTACCCAGTGTGTGTGTTTAGCAGGATCAAAATGAAAGCGATCATTAAATACTGGTGCTCAAATCTGTGATGGAATATAAATCAGACATAAAAAGAAATGAAACCTGAGTTTGATGGCTCATACTTGTAATTTCAGCACCTGGGAGGCTGAGACAGGAAGATGGCCAAGAGTTCAGGCCAGCCTTTGCTACAGAGTGAGACTCACTATTACATAAAGAAAAAAAAAAACTCTCAGATGTGATAGCACAGGTTATTAATCCCAGTATGTGGATCGCTGTGAGTTCAAAACTCAAAACTGCCTCGTCTACAAAGAGAGTTCTAGGCCAGCTAGGGGTGCATAATGAGACCTTGTCTCAAAAAAAAAAAAAAAAAAGACATTAAAAGATACCACCATATGAATGAGCCTTGAAACCCCCATGTGGGGCCTGGAACAATGGAAGGAGAGAATTAATTCCATAAAGTTGTTCTCTGACCTCTACACATGGACTGTAACATGTGCACCCACTCACTTACACATCGTATACTCCTAATAATGTTGATGATGGCAATGCATTTTTTTTAAACTATGTAATTGTCAGATGCTAAGAGAATCTGGAAGACGTGAAGACTAACAGTACAAGCTTTTAATTTTTTTTATGACTGCCTTGGGGACCAGCCCTGAGCAGCACAGGGCTCAGAGGGAACCCACAGAGTCAGCATGGCATGTACTAGACTTTTTGTTTATCTGAGGGGGTTAAGGGAAAAAGACACTCACACTCTCTCTTGGTGGTTTCCTTCTTTATTCTTCTTTGTTCTTCTGTATTCTTTCTACGGTATACTTTTTTCTACAGCTTATATACCCCAACAAAGTTTTTCAGGCAATATAGGAATTACATGGTTACATTCTGTTCTTCAAGTGAATGATTACAATGAATACAAAACAAACAGTAAAAAACAACATGTTTTCCATAATCCTTACATGATTAAACATTTTATGTATTACATGTGAAAAACAAATTATCCTAAGAACCCATGTACATTCATATACAAACAACTTGTTATTGATTAGCTGTGTAGACAAGCAAGATATTCTCAGTCAGGTCTTTTACTGGCGGGGTGCATTTTGCAGTCATAAAGAAAGGGTCAATTATTTTATCACTTATCTTGAAAGGTAATCTTATAAGGAATCTTAAAGGAGATCATAAACCTAAACTTTTATATGAGAAAAAGAATCAGTCAGCTCTACTTTAAGTCTCTAGGGTGCATACCCACTCATCAATAGTTTTTATCTCAGGAGACTGAGGACAGAATTGGGTATAAGGAATTAATCACATTAGATGACCAACCAACCCTAGCAAGGAAAGTATGTCAGCTAGTAACAATTGGGCTGCTTTGTATTTTTCACTTCAGCTATGTGTCCTTGTGAACTTTAGATTGCTTTCCGGGGTTTTTCATCTGAAAGCTATTATCAAAACATCTAATACAACCTGAAGTTATTATAAGGCTTTGTTTCAGCTAATGATGCACTCTAGAACCTGTCAACACATCTTCCAACATTAAAGTTAAAAATATTTAAGCTAGCTGGGCTACAGGGACTCAATTGTTTTTCTTAATCGTTAACCTAAGCTCAGTCTATATGGCTCCTCAATAGAAACTCATGTGTTTTAGCTGTGTGACACTTCCTTGTTTTGTTTTTTTATCATCAAAACTCTATTTAAAGTAACATTATTATTATTAATTAGACAGTACAGCTTAGGGAAAAAATAATCTTCATGATAGTCCACAGGTAAAAATGCCCAGTAGAATAGGATGTTTCCATGAGATAAACACACAACTGTAGCACGAATCCTATTTTGTCTGAATAATAAAAACCCAGAGCCAGATATTGGGGTAAATGCTGAAAGATCAGAGAGACAAGGGAGCAAACCACAGCTACCTCTTACCTCGCCAGCTCCTCAGCCTGAAAGGGGTGAGCTCCTGTCTCCTCTGGCCTTATATTCCTCTCTCCACCCAGCCATATTACTTCCTGTCTCCACCTCCTTAGTGCTGGAATTAAAGGCGTATGCCACCCAAGTACTGGGATCAAAGGCATGAAATCCCAAGTGCTGGGATCAAAGGTGCATGCCACCACTGCCTGACTTCTATAGTTAACTAGTGGCTAGCTCCATACTCTGATCTCCAGACAAGCTTTATTTGTTAGAGCACAAAATAAATATCACTACATTTCCCCTTTTTGTTTAAAATTTAAAAAGGTTATAACTAATATAAGAAAAACTATATACAATAAGTACAATAACTGTATACAATATATACAGGCAACAAATATACCAACAATGTCTAGTTCATTAACAATTGAAAAATTTAGAGAAAATACTCCATGTCTATTCTATCTTGGAGTCCAAAAGGTTGTATCTAATTCACTTTCTATTCTAACTTGCATTACCAAAATTATTTTTTAATGTCTCTCAATGTTATATATTTTACACCTCTTTAGTGAATTTCTTTTCTGAATCTGGTAATAAGGAAAACTATAACTATAAAGATTTCAACTCCATCAGAGACCCAAGACTGAAATAATATAACCCGAGTAAGCAGGAATTGCAAGCAAGTAACTTCCAAAAAATGTGAGAAATGACAGAAACAGCTGGCTGCCTGGACAGTGACCCAAGGTTCCTCTGCAACGTTGGGGCATCTATCTTCGACCTACATGTTGGACCCCAAAGTTTAGGGTCCTGAGTGGGCACCCCAAGAACCCAGACTCCAGTCCAGTTGATGCAATAGCAAGAGGTTTTTATTACGGCTGTATACAGTCGGGCAGACTCTGCTCAAAGAGCAAGAGTCGCACCGCACCATAGTTCATAGGTGCTTTTAAAGGAAAAACCACACAAGTCACAAGATTACAATTCCCATACAATCACAGAGTGATCACAGAGTGGGTACAGTGGGTACAGTTTACGTCAGCCTCAAGTGGGGTATGGGGGGGGGAGTGGAGCCTACACAAAGGTCACAGTGGTCCTTCCTGGAACATTTGCAAACTATCCCAGCCACAGTTGAGCACATCTCTTAACAGAAATCTCTTTACATTGTTATATTGTTGCAGGGGTGGTCAGCTTACCCTGGGAACTAGATTTTTAGTTTCTCACTTCCTGGTGCTTGAAGTTTCTCATTTCCTGAGGTTTGGGGGTATAAGTCTGAAGGGTTAGGGTCTTTCATTCCCCCATTTTCTTTTTGGCAAATTTTAATCTTAAAATTATGGTATTACATTTCCTGGTTTCTGGAATTTAGTAACTCGTGGCCTATTCTAGTAACTCATAGCCTGTAATGGCCATGCATAGTCCATGCATAGTTAGCCATCTTGTCTCTATGTCAGGGAGGTTTTTTTTGTTTTTGTTTTTGTTTTTTTTTTTTGACCCAGCATTCCAGCCTTTTCTGAACAGGGAATATGGAATGACATATTCTCTTCTGGAACTGCTTTGAGCATTGGGGTGCTGTTATCAGGCCCCCCCCAAAAGGCTGGAAAGCTAGTCAAAGACTGAGCAAGGGGCATTTGTCAGTAGCATGTAGCTGCCTGACCCCATAGGGACAGAGAAGAATTATGTTAGCTGGGCTGGTCCACGTTAACCTTTAGCAAGTCCGGAGCCTACAGTCATCTGGAGCAGTGGAGTCAGCAACTGAAACTTGGAGGTGTCTGCCAGCCAGGTAGAAATCTGTTGAGACAAATTTAAACTAGGAACAGAGGTTAAAATTTATGAACTGAAGGCTTAAGGGAAGTTCCTTGTCTGTGTATCCTGCATAATGGACGTTAACAGCTTAGATGCAAGATTGTAAAACATTGGTAGTGAACTTCGGCCCTCTGGAGTTCTCCCATTGTGCTGTAAGCCTGTAATTAAGACCTCTTCCCTCCCTCAACAAACAGCATTCAGCATTAAAAAAAATAATCTATTCTGAAGAGACCATGATAAATGAAGACCACATGAGAATAGGAAGAAGCAAAGTGCTAGAGAGGTCCACAAAAATCCACAAAGATACCTCCACAATAGACTACTGGCAATGGTCGAGAGACAGCCTGAACTGACCTACTCTGGTGATAGGATGGCCAAACACCCTAATTGTCGTGCTAGAAACCTCATCCAATGACTGAGGGAACTGGATGCAGTGATCCACAGCCAGGCCCCAGCTGGAACTCCAAGAGTCCAATTGGCGAGAAAGAGGAGGGTTTGTATGAGCGAGAATTGTTGAGACCAAGGTTGGAAAAAGCACAGGGACAAATATCCAAATGAATGGAAACACATGAACTATGAACCAATAGCTGAGGAGCCCCCAACTGGATCAGGTTCTCTGGATAAGTGAGAATGTTGATTAGCTTGATCTGTTTGGGAGGCATCCAGGCAGTGGGACCGGGACCTGCCCTCAGTACATGTGCTGGCTGTTTGGAACCTGGGGCTTATACAGGGATACTTGGCTCAGCCTGGGAGGAGGGGACTGGACCTGTCTGGACTGAATCTACCAAGTTGAACTCAATCCTCAGGGGAGTCTTTGCCCTGGAGGAGATGGGAATGGGGGGTGGGCTGAGGGGAAGGCGGGGTGGAGGGGGGGAGAACAAGGGAATCTGTGGCTGATATGTAAAATTAAATTAAATTATAAAATAAAATAAAATAAATCCAAAAAAAAAAGAGGGAGAAGCTCTGGAAAAAAAATTTATGAACTTATTTGTAACCCTTAGGTCCATACCCTTAGTAATGGGAAAGGCAGTAGTCCCAAGACCAGGAGAGAGGAAAAATACCATCTTTAGGAATACTTATCTGGGCTCCTTTCGACCTCTGTGAAGTGGGTCTAGGTTTTTATGACTCTTTTGATCCCTTGAGGCCTACTTACAAAATGACATAAAAGTTTTAGATATATTAGTATTACCAATCTGTATTGAAATCCATATTGTAGACAAAGCAGGTAATGGGTATCTGTAAAACAGCAGAAGTGGACTCATACCTTTGAGTACCAACAAGAACTACAGATTTGGGCATTTTTTTTTTCTGTCCAGAAAGCCAGGTATAAATTGGACAGAGATTTTTGGCCTGGTGAGAAGCACTTTTAGGTTTACATTTAGACATATTTAGATGACATCTAAAACAGATTCAAAATGTTGAGCTTGTGACTGAACAGTAAGCAATCATTGCTCTACCAGCTCACCAGACTCCTAAATATTAAGCTCTGAACCATAGAACAGGAGAGTAATCTGAAACATATCTTATCTTAGACTCATATCTGAACCTTTATGATTTATTTAAATTTTTACATCTTACAACATTTTCTTAAAAGTGAGCTAACAAGCCAGCTATAACCTTGCAGAAGGATCTGGTTGTCTGATGCTGCCATGCTGACAAAGTTAGAGCTAGCCTAGCCATCGGTACTGTCAGAGATCTGAGAAGGATAAACTATATCTGAGTGCAGACCAAGAAGCTTCCAATCCTATAAATGACAGGGACCAGTCCATACCCAGGTCTCCACAGCGTTGGAGGCACCAGTCAGAACAGCATCAGTCTTCTTCTGCCATCAGGCCCACAAGGCAGAGTATTTTTCCTGTGGAATAGGGACACGGAAGACTGACCTTCAAAAGGGTGCAATCAATCCCAGTATCCTACTGCTTGTCCACAGTCTGGGCTGGGTCCTGGCGGCAGGTGTTGCATTGGGGCATCTTGCCCTGTGGTCAGTGTTGTCATCCAGGCAGAGACGTTGTGGTGCCTCGTACGTAATCTTCTTCGGAGACCTTGGGTCACTGCTAGGATCTGGAAGCCTGTCTGATATAATAAACTTTTAGATCAACATTTAAATGCCATATTCTGCAGATCTCTGAAGTATGAGGGCTGTACAGGTATCTGAATAGTCAAACTTTGTTTCAAATAACTTGTTTCAAGCTCAACCCTGAAAACATGTGCAAGGGACTGAGTAAATTCATCCCTGTAATATTATATCAGTACTTATTCATCCTGACCACAATTAAAAAGAAACTTGATTATTCATGACTGACTATTAAAAACAATGCTTTTAAGTTGAACAAACTTAGCAAATACAAGGAGGCTACAGAGATTAAGCCTGAATGTACCTTGGGTAAGGAGAAACATTTTCAAGTCATTGGTTTTTAATTATAAAAACTGTTTTTAAAAGATTAAGATCCCTCAAATGTCTTTTGTAATATCAACAATAAAGTACCTTTTTTTACTTGAAGGGGGAGAAAACATGGCATAATCATAATCTACATATCTGGGATTCATTTATAATCTTTTTGGTTCTTTTACTTAGAGGCTTAGATGATTTCTTTGACCCTAACTTTTTGCAGCATATACATAGCCTGCCTGTTCTATTTTATTATGGCTGGTGCTTCCGGTGATCATCACCTGACATTGGCAATTTTCAAAACTGCTAAGGTCCATCACTGCAACCAGACTCTTTTTTGGAACTCTAGTCCTGCCATATATTTGCAAACCTCAGCTGTTTCTTATGATCCTTTTATGTCTTTAAAATCATTATCACTTTACATGGATAAATCAAAGTTTAGCTGTCAGAGCAAGGTATATTCCTGTGTAAAAGCATTGATGCGCAGCTTTAATATTTATCAAATATCTTATTTATTAAACATATGTTGCCATCTATTTAAACTTTCTAGAAACTTGCTGTTGAACATTTGGTAGAGACATAAGTACTCAGGTGTTATATATATATATATTATATATATAATATATATATTTATATATATATTTTTAAACAATAATTATTTGTACACATACATACAGTTGGATCCAAGTTACATACATATATAGTTAAAGCTTGCTTACATTTCCAGGTCCTATACCTGTCCATATATATATATACCATAGCCATTTTTAAGATGAAAACCAACCAGAATTAACTTTCAAATTCAGTATTTCCAGGTATAAGAAACCATAACAAACAGTTTACTGACCTTTTATAACCTTTCATATCAAAGTCTTTTTTGTGATTCCCCTCAGTAATCTAGAAATCTAAATTTGCATCAGCATTGTACCACAAACTCACATAGGGAATGACATTCCATTCTTGGAGCCAGATCCTGACCAGGTTTTAGCTCCCGCCCGCCAGGAGTGCGAGTCCCTCCGCGGCGGCGGCGGCGGCGGCGGCGGCGGCGGCGGCAGCAGCAGCTTGGGAGAACAAAGGCCTAGGGCCCCGCGCTCAGTGCCCACTCCTGCAGCCGCCTGGGGACATGGCCGGCACCGGCACCAGCAAGTGGGGAGGGGGATGTTCGGATAAAGGGGATAGACCTGTGATGTCCCCATGTCTCCTCCCTTCCCAGCCCTATCACGGTGGAGCCAAGCAGCTGCCTGGGGGAGGGGGAGGGGGAGTGATCCCGGCCGGGAGAGTTCTCCTCCTCCGGAGCTGTTTTGGAGGGTTCTCTCCCCTGCACCTGCCGGCAGATTGGCGTAAGGGGGAGGTGATACCATCCCCCCAGTCTTCTGGAAGGACCGGGGGGTTCCTTTTCTTTAGGTTTTAGTTAGTTGTTGACCCATATGGAGAGAGAGAGATAGAGGCAAAAGACAGACTCAAAAAGACAAAACAAAACAAAACACAAAGAGGACAAGGACAGACACACAGACATAATCGGCGCAGTGGTGATTTGGCCACAAAACCCGAAAGCACAGATTCAGATGGGAGTGGCCGCAAACAGCATGTAGCCCCGCTTCCCCCCCCCCCCCCCAAGGAGAGACACTATGTCTGCATCCTTCCTCCAGACCACTCCGGAAGAAACCTCCAGAGGGGGGACCCAGGGACATCTGGGCACGTCTGCCCCCACACACAGGTTCCAGATCTGCCCGCGCACCTCATGCAGGCACAGAATACAGATGCCAAATCTACCAGACACAAGACAAGGACATAATAACATAAAACATAGATCGAGCTCGTTTTTTACCTCCAACTGGCAGAGTGGGGGTCCAGGGGGCACCCCAAAATCTCGGTGGAACCTCCAATGTTGGACCCCAAAGTTTAGGGTCCTGAGTGGGCACCCCAAGAACCCAGACTCCAGTCCAGTTGATGCAATAGCAAGAGATTTTTATTACGGCTGTATACAGTCGGGCAGACTCAGCTCAAAGAGCAAGAGTCATGCAGCACCATAGTTCATAGGTGCTTTTAAAGGAAAAACCCACACAAGTCACAAGATTACAATTCCTATACAATCACAGAGTGATCACAGAGTGGGTACAGTGGGTACAGTTTACGTCAGCCTCAAGTGGGGTATGGGGGGGGGGAGTGGAGCCTACACAAAGGTCACAGTGGTCCTTCCTGGAACATTTGCAAACTATCCCAGTCACAGTTGAGCACATCTCTTAACAGAAATCTCGTTATATTGTTATATTGTTGCAGGGGTGGTCAGCTTACCCTGGGAACTAGATTTTTAGTTTCTCACTTCCTGGTGCTTGAAGTTTCTCATTTCCTGAGGTTTGGGGGTGTAAGCCTGAAGGGTTAGGTTCTTTCACTACAGGCCTTGAATATCTGACAGACTTATCTATGAAGCAGGATTTTCTGAAGGGCTATCCTACTTTTTCTTGTCAGAGATCAGTAGTCCTTTCTTTTGTGTCCTGTTTCTCCCATTTGGATAGCATATTGTCCAGCAGTCAAGGCAAGAGCAGTTTCTTGCCCAGTTGCTAACTTTTGCCACAAAGAAAGTAATCTCCATGTGGAGTTTCTTTGATGCCCACATCTTTTCTGAAGTAGATTGGTGCTGCCAGGAGCAGACATGTCTCATTGTCATAAAAAAAGAAAAAAAATCTATGTTATTAAAACATTTTAAGGCCGGGCGGTGGTGGCGCACGCCTTTAATCCCAGCACTAGAGAGGCAGAGGCAGGCGGATCTCTATGAGTTTGAGGCCAGCCTGGTCTACAAAGCGAGTTCCAGGAAAGGCGCAAAGCTACACAGAGAAACACTGTCTCGAAAAAACAAAACAAAACAAAACAACAACAACAAAATCTTAAATGCCATATTCTGCAGATCTCTGAAGTGTTTGAAGATGACCTGTCTATCTAAAATGTATCTCTGTTTGACCTTGAAAACATACCTAATATGACTACAAGTTTGATTGTAATGACTATTAACTTTCATTTCTTTGTATTCTAATTAGTTGGTAATAATAACTTTCAAGGACTAGCAAATTGCATTACATTGTTAAAAGAACTGTATGGGTACAATTGTTCAAAGAACTGTAATCTTGAACAAGATTAGAAATATATATACAGTATTTTCTAACAAAATCAATCTCAAATTTGTATCAATACACATAATTTGTATACAATATACAAAAATCTAATCCAATGTAAAATATTTAAAATTAGTAGTTGCCTTTTAAAAGTAGATTCAATAATCTACCTTTTTATCTTATCATATCCACATTCTCTCTTTTTTCTTTTCAGAGTAGATTCAATAATCTACTCTTTATCTATCACTTCTTTGTCTTTTTTTTCAGAGTAGATTCAATAATCTACCTTTTATCTTATCATATCTGTATCCTCTTCTTTTTCTCTTCAGAGTAAATTCAATAATCTACCCTTTTATCCTATCATTTCTACATTTTTTAGAGTAGATTCAATAATCTACCTTTTATCTATATCCTCTGTTTTCTTCTTTTTTCAAACAAGAACCTCGAATCTAATTTCCTTTGTTTAGCCCATTATCAATTAACAACTAGTAACTAACCATTCTAAACAATGACAATTATCCATAACCCACTGAATGACCAAAAACCACCCACCCCACCTCTTGGGAATGTGGATGTCATTTTTTTAAAATTACTTCCTGCTGTCTGGGGGCAAAGGCATCTTTAGGGGATCCTGAAAAGAAAAATTTGGGGGTTAATTGTCAAGTTCTGGGAGAGTTAGCTGTATCATTTGTTGTCTAGTCTCTGCATAATGGGAAAATGCAGGGCTTGTCTCAAGTCATTGCTCGAGTAGTCTGTGAGGCAGGATCATCTTAGCTAGCCATCTCCAAATTGTCCTGAGCAGTTTGTAGTCCAAAGCCAATCTTTGGGTGGTGTTTGTCATCTTAGTGGTATTATCATTGTCCTGATGGAATTGTCATTGTGGGGTTCCATCATCTTTTTGGAGACTTCAAAGTCTCTGTTAGGAGAGGTCATGGTTCACTATAGAAAATTTTTAGTGCCCACTCTGTGGTTTGGAGCACCATCAATTGTATCTGTGGCAGAATCGTGTCTCACAGCCAGTCCCACGTTTGCAATACAACAGGTTCCATTCTTCTTCACCAAGATATTCTTTGATTTCAAATCTCTGTGAGCAATGGCTGATTTTCCTTGGGTACCAACAATCTCCATGTGAAGATGGGCAAAACCACTTGCCATGGACAGAGCAAGTTTGATCATCCCTTCCACTGTAACAGTGTATCTATTCAAGTAATCATAAAGGGGTCCATGCTCATGGTAATCCGTCCCCAGCCACAGCTGAGTCCATGTGCTATTGTCTTTGTTGTCTGCTGCTATAAATCCTAGGATATTTTCATGGCGTAACATCACAGTCTGATAAATCTCTGCCTCTCACAAACATTCTTCTCTAGAAGAGAATATCTTCACAGCAACTTTTTCTCCCCACTTGCTTTGCCAAACTTCTCCAAACTGACCTTTGCCAATGCTTTCTTGTAACACGATGGTCCTGGCAATTGTTCTCTGAACAAGCAGTAGTAAAACCTTCGTCCCTGGTAGCAGCATCACGGCCACCACCAACATGATGAGAAACAGCTGGCAGCTTGGAGCAGCAGTTGCTGCCTCCATGGTATCACCACCACCCTTTCTGGCCTGGCCCCAGCCCCAGCTTCTCCTCAGCAAGACTCCCAGGCTGGCCTCAAACTCAGGATCCTCTTGCCTCTGCCTCCTTGGGCACCAAATGTAACATGAATTGCTAAACAGTCTTATTAATAAAAAAGACAAAAAACACAAACAAACAAAAACCTGGAGCCAGATATTGGGGTGAAAGCTGAAAGATCAAAGAAACAGAACAAGCCACAGCCAACCTCATCTTACCAACTCCTCAGATGATCTTGTTTCCTCAGGTCCTCTGAGTCCTCACCCAAATGGATCTCAGCTGAACTGCTGCTTGGTTCCTGTCTCCTCATGCCTTATATACTGTTCTCCACCCAGCCATGTCACTTCCTGGGATTAAAGGCGTGTGTGCTTTACAAGCAAAGGCATGAGATCTCAAGTGTTGGGATTAAAGGTGTGTGCCACCACTGCCTGGCTCTGTTCCCAGTGTGGCCTTGAACTCTGTCTCCTGAGTCATAGGATTAAGGGTGTGTGCCATCACTGTCTGGCCTCTATGTCTAATCTAGTGGCGGGCTTTGTCCTCCGATCCCCAGAGAAGCTTTGTTAGAGCACAAATAGAATATCACCACAAGATTTAGTCTTATAAATAATAAGTTTGAACTGAAGTTATTTTAATATAGAAACAAGAGCTCTAATTTAGAAATATAGTATATAAGGAGAGTAACAATTTAATAAATCCTTTATGGTATATTATGAACTAAGTAAGATAAACACAGTAACCCCCCCCCCAAATAATTGTTATATGAATGAAAAAAAGGAGAGGATCCATTTCTAACTGCAGCAACCAGTATACACTAATCCAGCCAGTCACTGGGAATGGCAAGGTAGGGGGAGGGGTGGAGACACAGGCCAAAGTGAGCTGAGACACATACAGCAGAGTTAGGTTCAGAGAGAAGACAAAAAAGGAAGGCAGATGTTCAGGAAAGAAGTAAGCATTTATTTGGGCAGGATTTCGGTCCCCAAATGTCTTTGGGGGTCTGAGATAGGAGTAGGTGGTGTTAGGAAATTTTTTTAAACTCTGCATGTATTCTAATCTATGAGGTAGGAATGTCACTGCCTGAAAAATAAATGAGTTAGCTGGGGGAGGGGAGGTGCATGCCTTTAATTCCAGCACTCACAGGAAGAAGCAGGTGGATCTCTTTGAGGTTGAGGCCAGCCTGTTCTATAGAGCAAGTTCCAGGACAGCCAAAGCTGCACTGAAAAACCCTGTCTCAAAAAACAATAATTAATTAATTAATTAATATTTTAAAGGCATTTAGCACAGTCAGCATGTGTAATTTTTTTGTGTATTTATTGATATATGTGTGATGTCACTCCCTCAGTTCAACAGCCTGCATGTGGAGGTCAGAGGACAATCTTCAGAAATTGGTTCTTTCCTACAGTAGGATTTGGGGATCAAACTTAGATTGTCAGGCTTGCATAGGAAGTGCTTTTACTTGCTGAGCCATCTCATTGGCCTCTTGGGCTACAGTTTTGATTTGGGCTGATAAAACAAAGTACCATAGACTGGTGGCTTATAAACAGAGGTTTTTTTTTTCTCCTCAGTTTTTGAGGCTGCAAGTTTAATATCAGGGAGGTGGTGTGGTTGGGATCTAATGAGAGCTTTCTGGGTTGTAGACAGCTGCCTTGTTGTATCTTTTTTTTTTCCTTTCCTTTTTTTTTTTGGATTTATTTTATTTTATTTTACAATATAATTCAACTTTACATATCAGCCATAGATTCCCCCGTTCTCCTCCCTCCCGTTCCCCTCCCGCCCCACCCCCTTCCTCCCTCGCCTTGTTGTATCTTTATGGGAGGGAGTGAGGAAGAGAACTTGGGGCTCCTTTATAAGGGTGCTGATCTCATTCATGGGGGCTCCAACCTTATAACCTAGTCATTTCTCAAAGACCTCCCCCAATATCATTGAAGCTTAAGATGTCAATATATGATGGGGGAAGTATAAAAACATTTAGTCCAAAATTACTACTAACATTGGAGTCCCAGAATCCAAATAAATCTATTTGCTTAGATTAGGGAATGATACAGGCTTGTACCAGTCGTTTGTCTACTGAAGGGAACCTCAAAGTCTTTATGTTTCATTTGTGTGGATCCCTCCTGTGCACTTCAACTTGAATATCCACTCATTGTAGACAAATCCTTGGGCTTTCCAGCTCTCCCCTCACCCATGACCTAAACATTTCTCTGGGATGTTGATGGTCTTCTTACAGATACCTCTTAATCCCATAGTGTTCACAGACCATGTTCTTAATCTTTTAATAGTCAGCTTAAGGTAAAGGCTTAGTGTAGATGTAACTAACCGTCTTATTAAATAAGAAACACAGAGCCAATGTAAAGATGAAAGCCCAAGAGGTCAGAGCTAAGAGCCTTACCGCCTGCCGCCAGCCAGCTTCTTCCGCCAAGAGACCTCTCCGAAAAGGAACTACTTCCTGTGCGTTTGTCTTTAAATAGAGTTCTGTTCTGCCTTCTCATTGGTCATAAACCCAACTACGTGACTGCCTCGTCACTGCCTGTCTGTATAGACCTCCGGACATACATTGGAGCGTGTGTCTCCAATGCCAGCTGTATCCTTGAACATACAGAGATCTACCTAGCTCTGCTTGCTGAGTACTGGGATTAAAGGCGTGCACAACCACCACCCTGGCTTTCCCTATGGCTTGCTAATAGCTCTGACCCCTAGACAACTTTATTTATTAACATACAAATAAAATCACATTTCAGCACAAATAAAATACCACTATAGCTTAGGGATAACAAAGCTCCAGACTTAGTAGGCCCCAAGACTTTAGCATATGTCATTCACTGGAAGTATCATTCGGACTGTGTTGTAGGTTGTTGTTTGGCTCTTTGGGGGGGGGGGCGGCACCCAGCTCCCAAATAAATCACACACAGAGGCTTATACTTAATTATGAATGCCCCGCCTTAGCTTGACTTAGTTTCTAGCCAGCTTCCCTTATCTTAAATTATCCCATCTACTTTTTGCTTCTGGGCTTTTGCCATTCTTTAACTTCTATAAATCTTACTCTTACTCTGTGGCTTGCTGTGTAGCTGGCTGTTTGGCCCCTGGAGTCCTCCTCCTTTTTTTTTTTTTTTTTTCCGATTAATTGATCGATGCGGGATTGACCAATCATCGGTTCATCCAAAAGTGACGTCATCAGTCACCAGGCAGGTCGGTCGGGATCCGAACCGGCCTCCTCCTCCTTCTTTTGGCTTCTAGATCTTAGCTCCCTCTTCCCAGATTTCTCTTTCTATTTATTCTCTTTGCCTGCCAGCCCTACCTATCCTTTCTCCTGCCTTGCTACTGGCCAGTTCTTTATTAGACCATCGGGTATTTTACACAGGCACAGTAACACAGCTTCACAGAGTTAAACAAATGCAACATAATCAAAAGTAACACACCTTAAAATAATATTCTACTACAAGACTGTAAAACTCAGCATGCAGACAACACCACCTGCCAAAACTAAAACGTAGGCCTCATCCATCAAAGTCCATAGTTCTGGGAAAGTCTCTAAATTCACTAACCTTGCTTTTTGGCTTCTATAGTTCTGCTTCTGGCTAACTTTTCTTGTTAACTGAAGTATGTCAACCCAGAACCTGGTTTTTGTGCTTAAAAGCTCACTCCGAGAAAGGTTCAGGGCTACACCCATAGTTGCTGGCCTACTAATAAAGACTTTCTATTGGCTTAAACCCATCCTGAGCAGTATCCTCTGATGAATACACCACAACAGAACCATAATGCAGACAGTGAAAACATGAAGCAGGATGTGAACTATACCATCCAGAATTCTGTCACCTTTCAGTTCCTTTGGAGTCCCTTAGGGGCCATTTCTCTGTGAAGCAATCCTCCTCCCCACAATGTAGAATGTACTCAGTTCCCAACTTTATTTAAAAATAAGTTGGTTTAAGTGAGAGGTGGTGGTGCATGCCTTTAATCCCAGTACTTGGGAGGCAGAGGCAGGTGGATCTCTGTGAGTTCAAGGCTAGCCTGGTCTACAGAGTGGTTTCCAGGACAGGCTCCAAGGCTACACAGAGAAACCCTGTCTCAAATAGCAAATAAAAAAAAAAAAAAAAAAAAAAGTTTGCCTGAATTTTCAAAAAATTAAAACCCCTTAAAAAATTCCTTCCAAGCAAAAGAGCCTTCCTCTCACCCTTCAGTGAACTTCTTCTATTCCTACTATGGAGGTGGGGTGAGGAGCCATGGAGGGATGAGGGGAAGCTGAACTAAATAGCTAATCCCTTTTGGCTATCAACATTACATTTTAGAACTATTAGTGCCTAGTCACAAAGCATACAACAGAAATACAAAAACTCTTGTTTTCAAAGACTTTTCATGATCTCCATCCCATTACTCTGTGAATCATTTAGCGAAGGCCCTGAATTTTGTGAAGAAAAAAGCTGCTCTCCAGGTGCAGAAGGCTCAAGATTCTGGGGTCAGAGGTGGAGAGTTTGAGTAGAGGTGAGATAAGATTTGCTGAGAGCAAAGTTGCAGATTTTTTTCTCTCATCTTTGGTCCCTCCGAAGTGGGAAAAAGGTCCTGTCTGAGAAAGAAGGGAAAATGAGAGAGATGTTAGAGGAGTGGTTATAGAATAGACCCTCCAAGGCAATGGGGTGGCAAGAGTACTACCAGGAACTATTTTTTGATAGTAGTTGGGGAGGGCAGGGTCTCCTATAGCCCAGGCTGGCATTGAACTCCTTCCTGATCCTCCACACCCAGTTTATGTTGTGCTAGGTGCTGTACCAGGGATTCAAGTATGTCAGGTGAACACTCTACTAACAGAGCTGCATCCCAGCTCCTTATGTGGAATTTCTTTCTTTCTTTTCTTCCCTCCCTGCCCCCCAAGACAGGATTTCTCTGTGTAGCCCTGGCTGTCCTGGAACTCACTCTGTAGGCCAGGCTGGCCTTGGACTCACAGAGATCTGCCTGCCTCTGCCTCCCAAATGCTGGGAAATGTGGAATTTCTTAATGGAGAACACTTACAATGACTTAACATTCATTTCCTTCAAGGAGTCTCACCCCACCCTTCTACATGGTAGTCTGTGACTGGTCTCCCAGGTCCTTTATCCATTCTGCATGCTAGACTGAGTTCCTCTCTGGGTAATTGCTTTGTCCCTTCTGTCTTTCCCTAATTACTAATCTGCTACTATGGACTCCAGGCTTCCTGCTATACTCTTGCTTTCTAGGAAAATCAATGTTGTGTGGTAAACATGCTACTCAGCTCCTATTATTCAAGAACACCATGTGGTCATTGTTAGGATTCTGCACGTGCGCGCAGCTCGTGGTCCCGTGTCTAACGTCTTTACATCATCAGTGGCTGGCGACTGCATACCACCACGTGGTCACGCAGTCTCCGCCTTAAAAAGCTGGACGTGGACTCCCACCCTTCTCTTTATTGTGTTCTCTCTCTCTCTCTCTCTCTCTGCTCCTGACATCTTCCTTTCTCTCCAGGCCTGGCTTCTTTCTAATAAAGTTCTTTCTAACTCTGGTAGTCGTGGCTGTGGCTTGTGACTTTTCCACCAGTGCCCTTCATCCTTTCAGTCATGTGGCTTTGGAGTCCCAAATCTGCAACTTTCTGATTATGGGCCCTTTATTTCTCTGGTTTGTCATTCCATGATCTATAAAATTACAACAATAGTGCTTATCTATTTGTGCAGTAAGCAAAAGTACTATGTGACCGATAGATTCACAACATGCCCCCACAGTTGGGCGTGCCCGGCAGACCTAGACACTTCCGCCTAGCCAGTTCCGGGTGAAAATAGCCATTTCTGGGTCAAAACGTCTCACGTGACCAGGACCCTGTGGCTTTGCATGGTTGCATAAAGCGTGCAGCACAACCATGTGATCTATGCGCATGCGTGGAGTTTAGAGAACGGCCCTCTGACCCCACAGGCAGATGTGCTGGCGATAGCATTTAAGGTGTACCATGGGAGAGATTAGAAGGCCCAGAAAAGGAACTGCCAGATGTTGGCAAACACTATCCGACTAGATCCATGAAAGCCATTTGGTCCCTGTTTCAAGTGCGGGAAAGAAGGCCATTGGGCCCAGGCTTGTACCACCGCCCCACGAAGGGCACCAACAAGGCCTTGTCCAAAATGTTGCCAAAAGGGTCACTGGTCAGCTGACTGTCCTATTGTTCCAAGCGACATAGGAATGCCAGACGGAGACCACCCTCTGACTGACTTTCTAGGCTTGGCCTACAGCGATGACTGACACTGCCCGGTTTCCACCCCGGCCACTCCCAACTCACACTGGGAACCAAGTGTAGTGATAAAAGTAAATGGGTGCCCCATCTTGTTCCTTTTGGACACCGGAGTTACCTACTCTGTCCTGAGAGAGTTTTGGGGACCTACCTCTCCTTCTCGTCTCCCTATTGTCAGGGTTGGGGGACAGCCTTACCTACCTCATCAGACACCACCACTTAATCGCATTTTCAGAGGCATCCCTCTCACACACACATTCTTAGTGGTGCCAAGCTGCCCTGTACCTTTAATGGGAAGGGATCTTCTAGCTAAGGTAGGAGCATCCATTTCTTTCACTCCACACATTCGCCTCATCCCAGACGCGCCAGCAGTTCCTCTTCTTCTTCTCCTAGTCACTCACTCTACTAACTCTAACAGTTCTTTTCCCTTGCCAGCCTCTCAGGTAGCCCCAAAAGTCTGGGATACCCAAAACCCTTCTATCACTAGACACCATCAGCCTATTACTATCCAGCTACAAAACCCTACCAGATATATCACTCAAGCTCAGTACACTCTCTCACTCCAGAGCCTAAGAGGATTTAAGCCTATCATTTCTGACCTTCTCAGGAAAAAGCTGCTCTACCTAACCTCTTCACCTTTTAACACTCCCATACTTGCAGTTAAAATGTCTAATGGAACCTATTGCCTGGTTCAAGACCTCCGGCTCATTAACTCTGCAGTGGTCCCCCTCCATCCTGTAGTGCCTAACCCTTATACTCTCCTGTCCACTATCCCTTCAGGAACCTCTCACTTCTCTGTTCTAGATCTCAAAGATGCCTTCTTTTCTATTCCTCTCAGTCCTCAGTCTCAAAATATCTTTGCTTTCACCTGGACTGACCCTGACACTCACCAGTCCACACAGCTGACCTGGACTGTTCTGCCACAGGGATTCAGAGACAGTCCACACCTATTTGGTCAGGCTCTGGCCTCTGACCTGCTTTCTCTGTCTCTCCCTGGCTGTAAACTAATACAGTATATAGATGATATTTTACTCTGTAGCCTGTCCTTACAGATTAGCCAAACTAACACCTCTGCTCTCCTAAATTTCTTATCCAGCCGAGGTTACAGGGTATCTCCTTCTAAAGTTCAGCTGTCAACTCTCCAGGTCACCTGTTTGGGTCTAACCATTACTCCAACCCATAAGGCTATTACTGTAGACAGAAAGCATCTAATCCAGTCTCTTACAGTCCCTTCTACTAAACAGGAGATTCTGTCTTTCCTAGGAATAGCTGGCTTCCTGCGGTCTTGGGTTCCATCTTTTTCTCTCCTTGCTTGCCCCTTATACGAGGCAGCTCAGGGCTCGCCACATGAGCCCCTCCTCCATCCTGTCACTAAAACTTTCCAAAAGCTCCAACAGGCTCTTCTTCAGCCCCAGCGCTTCATCTTCCAGACTTAACCCGTCCCTTCTCCCTCTATGTAGCAGAAAAGGAGGGATTTGCCCTGGGAACTCTAGGGCATCAGCTGGGACCCTCCTTTGCACCTGTAGCCTATCTGTCAAAGAAGTTAGACCTTACCAGTCAGAGCTGGGCACCTTGCATCTGTGCCTTAGCAGCTGCAGAGCTCCTTATTCGGGAATCAAAGAAGCTAAGCTTTGGGTCATCCATTACTGTTTTCTTTCATCATAATCTGTCCAATCTCTTAATTTATAAAGGCTTACAAACTTTACCTCCTTCCCGGGTTCTTTCTCTCCAGGTGGCATTACTAGAGGATGCCACACTTACTTTCTGGACTTGTCCACCTCTTGATATTTCAAGCCTCCTCCCTCAACCTAATGCTGACTATTCTCCTTCTCATTCCTGCACTGAAACCTTAGAGGAACTGTTATCTCACCCTTCACACATACAGGAGGGCACATTGCCTCAGGCTACTTATACCTGGTACACAGATGGCAGCTCCTTTTTATAGAAGGGACCCGTAAAGCGGGTTATGCCATAGTGTCAGATACTGAGATAATAGAGGCACAGGCATTACCCACACACACCACTAACCAACAGGCTGAGCTGATAGCTCTCACCTGTGCCTTCCAATTGGCACAGGGACAATCTCTAAATGTTTACACAGACTCCAAATATGCTTTTCATATCCTCCTGTCCCACACTGCTATTTGGAGGGAGCGTGGCCTTCTCACAGCAAAAGGGGGATCCTTATCTAACTCAGGCCAAATAATGGCCATGCTGGAGGCTTCCCACCTCCCTAAGGCTATAGGAATTGTCCACTGCCAGTCTCATCAGACTAATGGCTCTATCATCTCTAAGGGAAACAACCGGGCTGACCAGGCAGCCAGGACAGCGGCCCTCCAGGGCCAAGTTTCACCTCACCCACCACAGGGAATCCATACAGTACAACTTACACCCTCACAGGGAACTCCAGACACTAGACAAATTCTTTCCTATCTACACCAGCTCTTTCATCCTAATAATCTTGCTCTGTCTCAATTTGTAAAAGCTCACCTGCAGCCCACCTCTGAGGACTTACAGTTCTTAAGAACTATTACTGCCTCTTGTGAGATCTGCCAAAAAACAGATCCCAATACCAAGTACAGGAGTCAGCCTTTTCCCACCCACCAGGCTAGAGGTTCCCTTCCAGGGACTGACTGGCAGCTCGATTTTACCCATATGCCCACCATCAGGAAAGTTAAATATCTCCTCATGATGGTGGACTCATTTTCAAATTGGGTGGAGGCATATCTGGTTTCTAATAAGCAGGCTCAGACAGTTGCAGACCTCCTTCTCTGAGAAATTATTCCTCGGTTTGGGGTTCCTGCTTCTCTTCAGTCTGACAATGGCCTGGAGTTCACCTCTCAGATTTCTCAGACACTAGCTAAGGCTCTTAACATTCCTTGGCATTTTCATATCCCATACTGTCCTCAATCCTCAGGAAAGGTGGAGCGTACCAACCGGTCTTTAAAAACTATTCTTACTAAGATGTCACAGGAACTTCACCTTGACTGGGTAAGATTATTGCCTCTAGCTCTTCTCAGGCTCAGGGCTCTTCCTTAAAAGCCTCTTTCAATTTCTCTGTTTGAACTAATGTATGGAAGACCAGTTCTAACACCAGGTCTTTAATCCAACCCTTCAACTGTTCCAGATAGCCTGTTAACTCCCCTTTTATGTCACCTAAGGTCTATCCTATGGAGCTACGCAGGCTGTTCATTACCTCAGCCGTGTGACAACAATTGTCCCCCTCCAATCCACATTGGGGATCAAGTCCTTCTCTTTCCTCCAGGCCAGCGCCCTTCACCCCTTTCCCCTAAGTGGCAGGGACCCTCAAGGTAATTCTTGTGACTCTTACAGCTGCTAAACTCGAGGGCTTTCCTCACTGGGTCCACCTGTCTCATCTGAAACCTTTTATCTCACCTCCATCCCAGAAAAATCTCTCCTCATACACAGTAAAACAAACAGGGCCTTGTACTCTCAAGCTCCAGAGGACATCAGGATCCACTGCCTTGTCTCCAATTCCAGAGGAATAAGGTATCACCCCTTCCTTTCCCAACTAGGGCCACACAGAGCCAAAGGCAAAAAGAACCATCAAATATATCCAGGCGGTAAGGAAAAATGTAATACAACAGTCTGTCATTGTTCAATACTCAGCAGCTGATCACCTGCATTTCCTAAATGCTAAACTAATGAAGGAAATAGATGCCTTAAATAAACTACCTCTAATAAGGCTTGTCTCAGGTAAACATTAAGCAGAGTACTAAGGCCAGATCTACCTCAGATAAATGTCACATATCTCTATCTGGGCAGGCCAGATCTACCTCAGATAAATGCCAACTCCAAAAATAAAATAATAATGATTCTTTTTTTCTCTAAGCTTTTTCGGTGTCACCAGTGTCTTGTCAGACAAAAGGTTCCCAGCCACACCATGAGGGATGGACAGCTGCAGAACAAGGGGACGGCAGAACTTCATTCCAGGACCCCCACCATCATGCCAGGACTTCACAAGCTACCCTCCCCATTTCCCCCAAGAGCCAACTGATGTCCACTATTCAGCCGGAAGCAGTCTTTGAGAGAAATGATGCCCCATACCCACTCAACTGCCATTTTTTCTTTTTTTAAAAAAAAGGAGAGTCAGGGATGATAGATTCACAACATGCCCCCACAGTTGGGCATGCCCGGCAGACCTAGACACTTCCGCCTAGCCAGTTCCGGGTCAAAATAGCCATTTCCAGGTCAAAATGTCTCGCATGACCAGGACCCCGTGGCTTTGCATGGTTGTGTAAAGTGCGCAGTGCAACCATGTGATCTGCACGCATGCGTGGAGTAGCCACATGAGCCTGTGTACGCAGGCGCAGCCCAGCCTATATAAGCCGGCACCATATTCCCGGCTTCTCTCTTTATGCACATGTCTTTCCGCAGGCCTGTCACGTCTGTCTCTCTCTCTCTTATCTTAATAAAACTCTTATTAGTGGATTCTGTCGTGTTTTGTGACATTTCCTCGCAAGGTAAGAGCACCGCCAAATAACTAACCTGAACTAGTTTTTGTTCAGTGCATTGACATTATACATTGCTTGGTCTAATCTGTAAGTTCCTCAGATATTAACCTAATTAAATTAAAAAAAATCTTTATAAGTGTTTGGCTGCATGTATGTCTGTGTACCATATACCTGCCTGGTGCCCATGAAGATCAGAAGAGAGTGTCCAATTTCCTGGAACTGCTTGTGAACCACCAACTGGGTACTGAGAACAAAACCCAGGTCCTCTCCAAGAGCAGCAAGTGTTCTTAAGTGGTGAGCCATCTCTCCAGGCATAATTTTTAAAAATTGGGTTGGAGAGATGGCTCAGTGGTTAAGAACATGCACTGCTCTTTCAGAGGACCTGAGTTCAATTTCCAGTACCCACAATGAGTGGCTCACCTGGTAACTCCAGTTCCAGGGGATCTGATGCTCTCTTCTGGTCTCTATAGGCACCCATACACGTGTATACACACACCCACACACCCCCCACACCAATAAAACATTTAAATGAGGGACTAGAGAGATGGCTCAGCAGTTAAGAGCATTTGGCTTCTTCCAGCGGACCAGGGTTCAATTCCCAGCACTCACATGGCAACTCACAATTGTCTTTATCTCCAGTCCCAGGGGAATCTGATGCCCTCTTCTGGCTTTTGCTATTCATTGCATACGTTTCGTGCACAGACATACATGCAGGCTACACCCATACACATAAAAA
The DNA here is from genome assembly GCA_902168425.1 of Peromyscus attwateri. NCBI lineage: Eukaryota > Metazoa > Chordata > Mammalia > Rodentia > Cricetidae > Peromyscus > Peromyscus attwateri. The sequence continues at coordinate 5,863 of CABHPP010117429.1, read as the reverse complement.
TAACAAATAAGTTTAAAAATGTTAAAAAGAGATTTAAAAATATTTAAATGATTTTTATTAAAGTTACATAACACAAAGTTCATCATTTTAGAATTGATTATTCAGTGGCTTTTAATATATTCATAATATTGGGCAACCATTATATCTGTCCAGTCCCAAAACATTTTCATCATCTCTAAATGAAACTCCCATACCTGTTATATAATTATTACCCAATCCCTCATTCTCTGACAACTGCCAATCTGTGCTCTGTCTTTATGAAATTTTTAGATGTTTTATATAAATGAAATAACTTTTTCCCCTTTGGGCCTAGCCTCTTTTACTCAGCAAAAAATGTTCATATTAACACTTCATTGTTTTGGGATATATTTTTCATAATATGAGTATGACATATTTTCCTTATATATTTTACATTTATTAAGACAGACTTGGGTTGTTTCATCTTGTAGCTACTGTGTCTAATGCTGTAACTGAGATTTATGTACAGTTTTTTGTTTGGATATGTTTTCAGTTCTCTTGGGTAGGTACCTAAGAGTAGCAATATGTTGGGTCAGAAGGTAAATCTTGTATTTTTAAGGACTCAGTTTTTTTCTTTCCTTTCATTCACCCATTTTTTTTCTTATTTCTTGGAAAGGAAAAGAATACTTAAAAAGTCTGTATGATGGCACTAGTCTATATGTCTGTGCATATGTCTAAACTCATAGAACCAAACACCAGGAAGAGTAAATTTTATTTCATATTTGTTATTTATGCAGGGTCTTGCTATGTATCCCTGGCAAGCCTGTAACTGGCTGTACATACATAGTCAGGCTGACCTCAAACTTGCAGCAATTCTTCTGCCCCTGCCTTTGTAATGCTGAGATTATAAGTCAGATACTGAACACACAGGATTGTAAAGGTTGAGCTATAAGCAACAGACACTTCCAATGGCCCAAGAAGCACTCCAGAGCAGATAAGTTGTAACTGGCTCCACAGATTCATGAACCTATACAGACTACACCATGTGGAGCTTGAGACTTATTACTGCCATTCCCAAAGTATCTGCTAGATGGCATCCTCTGTTCACAGAGGAAACTCCTCCAAGGAATGGGCTCTCTAGTCACATCTGCCTGTCTAAACCTTGGGTTTGAGATAGCACTCTGGCAGGGACAGATGCTCAAGCCAACTGGGTGAATAGGCTACAAGCCTGTAGCCTATGTATTCTACATTACTGTAAAGAAAAAAGTCAGTCTGTGTAAAGCTTTGTGTTTTTCAATATCCCAGATATTCAACAGATTTCATTTAGAATTAACTAGCTAGCTGAGACTTCAATGAAGGAAGAAGTAGGTTCTCTTTTCTGAGAATAAATAAAATATCCACATACCCATGATGGCTCACTTTAGATGTGTAAAATCCTTTTTCTAAGGTTTCTAAGATCATTAGGCCCAGAGTCTGGAGCAAGAGAATGTTTATGTTATTGTAGTATTAAGGTTGCCCTTCCAACTTGCTTCTCCTATGAGTCAGCTAGCTGATTCTAAGGGCTTAGCCTAAGGTTCCATTTAGTTTAGATTGTCTCTTTCTCTTTTAGAAGCAGTTCTTGACCAGACATGGTAGTATCTGTCTGGAATCTCAGTATATAGAAGGAAGGATGTGGCAGGAGGGTCACCACAAGTTAGAGGAGAGTTTGGTCTGTACAGTGAATCCTAGATAGCTAGGGCTATATAGCCAGACCCTGTCTGTAAAAAAAGAAGACATGGGGGCTGAAGACATAGCTCAGAGGTTAAGAGCACTAGCTGCTCTTTCAGAGGTCCTGAGTTCAATTCTCAGCAACTACATGATGGCTCACAACCATCTATAATGAGATCTGGTGCCCTCTTCTGGTGTGCAGCCATACATGCAGGTGGAACACGGTGTACAAATATACAAATAAATAAACAAATCTTGAAAAAAAAAGAAGATAGGGTTGTCAAGGTGGCTCAGCAGGTAAAGGCACTTGCTGCCAAGCCTGACCACCTTAATTTGATTCCTGAAACTCAACTGGTGGATGGAGAGAAGACTCCTGAAAGTTGTCTTTTGACTTCCACATGCATGGACATCCATCTGTTAAAAGTTTTTGGTACTACAAATAACAAGTGGACCGGTTTTGGTGAGACTAGCTCCTGTCTGATGCTGATCATAAAAAGGTAATCCTTTGACAGATGATGGTCATAAAATGAGCCAGGATGATGGCTTAGATTCTTATCTATATTAACAGAAAAATAACTTTTTTTTTAAAAAAAGTAAATTACTGGAGGAAAGCACGTTTTCTGCCCTGATTCTGAAAGTGCAGAATTAAGGATTATGCTTCTACTGTGTAATATGAGTATTTTGTTTCCACCAAAATGTGTTGATTGTCCAGCACTTAATGAGGTAAAAAATGCTTAACTTTCAATAAACAATTTGGGGGTGAGGATCTTATGTTTCTCTCAGGCTGAAATTTGAGTTAAAAACAGCTTGTCGGGGCTGGAGAGATGGCTCAGTGGTTAAGAGCACCGACTGCTCTTCCAGAGGTCCTGAGTTCAATTCCCAGCAACCACATGGTGGCTCACAACCACTTGTAATGAGATCTGGTGCCCTCTTCTGGCCTGCAGGGACACATGCAGGCAGAATACTGTATACATAATAAATAAATAAATCTTAAAAAAAAAAAAGATATACAGTGCTTTAAAAAAAAAAAAAACAAACCAGCTTGTCTTGTTTCCTAGTTTTAAAGTTGGGTGACCACAGAACTACTGGGTTGATAGCAAGAGACAGCTCTGAGAACAGAGGTCCAATTGGAGAGCTGGAAATCTGAAGAGATTGGCTTTGGCGCTCTGGAAAATACAGACATTTCTATAACATTGGGAGGCCAGTGAAGCCCCACTCTTCTTTAAAGTTTGATCTCACAGGGAGGTGGGGATTTAGACAGATACCTAGCATGATCTAGCTAGTACTCCTCAGGCCTCTGAGAGGGCAGAAACTTATCTATATTGGTGCTTCTTACACTTTTCCACCTGGCTCCTTTTTGCCCAAGAAATCTTTGGGTAACATGGGCATAAATGAATATAAAACAGTTATATAAAAATATTTGCTGATAAAAATCATAAAGAAGTTTCTTATTCATGTTTCAAAGCTGCCATTAGTTGCTATGACATTATGATTTATCACCTTCATATTTCCTGGTGAGGACTGGGTATCGGAGCTCAGACAGTATGGTGCTTGCCCCACATGTGCAAGATCTTGGGGTTTGTTTTTGTTTTTCTTTCTTTCTTTTTGTTTTTTTGCGACAGGGTTTCTCTGTGTAGCCCTGGTTGTCCTGGAACTTGATTTATAGACCAGCCTGGCCTAGAACTCACAGAGATTCACCTGCTTCTGCCTCCTGAGTGCTGGGATTAAAGGTGTGTACCACCACCACTGGTCCAAGACCCTGGGTTCTATTCCTAGTATTATGTAAACTGGGCATGGTGGCAGACACCTGTAATCTAAGAATTTGAGGGTTGGAAGCTGGAGGATCCGAAGTTTAAGATTATCCTGTGCTGCACAGTGAGTCCAAGGCCAATTTGGGCTACACGATAAAAACAACAAAAAACAAAACAGAAAACAAGCCACAAACAAAATGTCACAATTAAAAAAAAGTCACAATGAAACTCATACTCTGTACAATTAATAAAAAATGATAATAAAAAAGTGAGCCTACTTCAAAGAAAGGTATTAATAGAAAAACATGATGTTGCACACAGCATGGCAACATTTTACACGTGAAATTTGGTGACCATGAGGTCCTTTCAGAATGAGAGAGATGTTAATGGGAAGCCTTGGATTTCCAAGATCCCTTTCAATTCTTGGAATTGTCATGGTGCCTAAGACCACGTCTTCCTCTACTGCAAAGTACTCTGTATATCTGTATATATCTCTACAATAACTTTTTTTTTTCAAGACAGGATTTTTCCATGTAATAGCTCTGGCTGTCCTGGAACTCGCTCTGTAGACCAGGCTGGCCTCGAACTCACAGAAATCTGCCTGCTTCTGCCTCCTGAGTGCTAGGATTAAAGGCGTGTACCACCACTGCCCAGCAATCTTTACAATACATCTTAACCCACAGAGTTTGTAGCCTAGTTTGCTTTCCTGCTGGTGAAGGAAGTTCCCTGTACTCCCTGCAGTGCTTGGCAAATTAGTAAACATTGAAAGGAGAGACTTAAAAAATGGAATTTCTATTTCCAGCTGTTTTCTGAGGACCTGGAAGTTGAGAGGCCATAAGGATGAGGACTCTAACTCTAGTAGGATCCAGAAAGCCTATGTAATTATTGAGGCACAAGGAATATATACTTTAGAATGAAGATAGATTGTTGTTTTTCAGGATAGCAGATTTCTGTTTACAAAAACTTTGACCCAACAGCTTTATCCATGGGAGACAGGTACCCCTGGAAGAATGAGAGTCCCTGATGCAATCCAATGTTTGTTTATTTCACTGACATTTTTTCACTTTTTTTTTTTTTTTTGCATTTTTAGCTCAGCTGATCCTGTGTGCAGTTTTTCAGCTTTTGTCTTTCCCATTCCTTGCACCCTCACAGGAACCTCATTTGGATTTCCATTTTTGCTCTCATCTGACTGTCAACAATTCCCTTATTAGTTATTGAAACTTAATAGATGACTCTTCCTCAAAACAAACCAATTTTTCAAGGGGGGGGGGCTGTGAGTTATTATTGCAGCTAATTGAAAGGAATGAAACGATCCCAGTGGAATTATAGATAGGAATAGAAAACTCCCTAAAGTCTTAACCATTTAGTCAACACCTGATTTGTCTTCTTACAAGTTCACTCTGGCAACAAAAAAGAATGTTCAGAACCAAGTTGATGTGTCTAGTCTGTGCCAGGCAGAGATCAATGCACAAACTCTGATCTGTCTGCCAGGTTCAAATCCTAGGACTTTTACTTACTAGTGTGTAATCCAGGCAAATAATAAAATCTCAGCTATGTTTCCTATCTCATCCGGATGTTGTGTTCAAGTTGATAATCATGTCAAACAGCTAGCACAGGCCTGATTCCCCACTGGGTAAATGCTATCATTGTTCCATTCTTGCATTGGAATGTCCTAATTTCCTCACAAAAGCACAGATAACTTGACCTACAACCATTTATTTTGTAGGAAGGATGCATCATCCTGTAGTGGACAGAGAACTGGACAGGCTAAGACCTACTTGCTTTGTCTCCTGGGACTCACTCTTGCTGAATCTGTTTCATATCTGTAAAATGGAGACAGGCAGGGATTTACAGAGTTGCAAACCAGGAGTGTTTCTATCTATCAGAGAGGCAAAACCCCGGCTGACTGGGGCTGGATATAAGAAAGTAGAGAGTGGTGGGGTTTACAGTTAACAGAGCTTTGCTACTCAAGAGGGTGGTTTTCTTGCAGGATTGATAGAACACTGGAGTCTGTCAAAAATAGAATTTCAGGATCTGCCATAGACCCACATCTGAATTTTAATCAGAATTTGCATTATTAAAAGATTTCTAGGACTGGTAAACACAGGAAGTTTGTGAACAGGTTACTATGTGAAAGCATTCAAATTTAGTTATTAAAAAATGTTATGGAGCCAGGCAGCGATAGCACACACCTTTCATCTCAGCACTGGAGAAGCAGAGACAGGCAGATCTCTGTAAATTGAAGGCCAGCCTGGTCTACAGAGCTAGTTCCAGGACAGCCAGGGCTACACAAAGAAACTATAGAAAAACAAAACAAGATGTTATGGAGATGAAGAGATGGATTAGTGGTTAACAGCACCTACTGCTCTTACAGAGGACCCAGGCAGCAGGACTAGGAGTTCCAGGCCAGCCTGGGGTTTGTGAGACCCCCATTAAAAAAAAAAAAA
>CABHPP010117428.1:0-15664 GCA_902168425.1 Peromyscus attwateri | reverse complement strand
AATGGATCCTCTGACTGAATCTCACGTGGCCTGTTCGCTCGTTGCCCACTGATTCTGCCCAATACTTGTCAGTACTCTGAGTACTGCCTGGATAAGCCTCTGAGTCCCTCCCCACATCCCGTGCCCTGTCCCTGACCCTAGATACTGAGGAAGAGGAAGCTAGGTAGCCCTGGGAAGCTTGGGGCTTGGACATGAGGCAGACCTCAGCTGGGATTCCAGCCCAGTCATTCTGCTGTGTGCTCTTAGGATGGAACACACCTCCTCTGAACCCTGGTTTCCTGGCTTTAAAATGGGAACGAGGACTTCGCACAGGGGCAGATAGGACGGCATGAATGCATATGATTTGACTTCCTTGACTGGGGGTACCCCTCTCCCCTTTTGCCTAGCAAAATGAGCTGGGTGTTCAATGTCTGTGGCTGTGTCCCTGAGCCACAGTTCTTGTTAATTAAGCACTGACTGTATCACATTTGACGAAATCTTAGTAAAAACAAAATTCACTTGCTGGGCCTGATCTGTTCTTTCCCAACAAGACGGCCATTCACAGGGCTCTCTAGGAGTCCTCTTCTAGTACAACCTGACCCAAGGGATCAAACATGTGGGTTATTTCAAATGTTTGTTTTATGGCTTTTTTTAAAAAGAATTTTTATCATTTTAAAGTGTGTGCGTGCGTGTGTGTGTGTGTGTGTGTGTGTGTGTGTGTGTGTGTGTGTGTCTTGCGTGCGCGCATATGGATATGTGTATGTGAGTGCAGGTGCTTGTAGAGGCCAGAAGAGGGCAGTAGTTTCCCTCGAGCTGCAGTTGCAGGCATTTTGAGCTGCCTAACATGGTTGCTGGGAACCAAACTTGGGTCTCTGGAGTTGTAAGTGCTGTTAACCATAGAGCCACCTCTTCAGCCCTATTTTATTTTATTTTTAATTGACAAAATGGGGTACAAGGTGACATTTTGATAAACTGCCAAACTATCAGTTCATCTAGTTGGTATATCTATCCCCTTAAACATTTATGCTTTTTGTGAGAGAACATTTAAAAATCTTCTCTTACCAAGAAGTAGTGGTGCATACCTTTAATCCCAGCACTAGAGGGGCAGAGGCAGGTAGATTTCTGAGTTCGAGACCAGCCTGGTCTATAGAGCTTCCAGGGCAGCCAGGGCTACACAGAGAAACTGTCTCAGATAACAACAACAACAACAGCAACAACAACAAAATGCAATGTGTTGTTCCTGTAGTCACCATGCCTGTGCAGTAGAACAGCAAGACTTCTGTCATCTGTAACTTCCTGTCTATTGACCGGCATCCCTGGTCCCCATCCATGAGTGTTTAGCATAGCCTAGCCCACTTTCTCTGGTTGAGCAGCCTTTGAGGCCAGGCCTAGAGATGCGGTTCCCCCTCCCCATGGGGAATTATCTGGGCAGCTAACCTCTAAACTCAGCCTGTCTCCCTTCTCACTGCTTCTGCTACATGCTCACGGACCCCTGGCTTAGCGAGGGAGGAAGGAAGTGGAACCATCCGTTTACATGCCTCCCTTGGCCCATCTCCATGTGTGTCCAGCACGCCCTGCCTGTTCCCAGCGGCCATGGTTTCTGGACCACTGTGGCTACCTACTATCTGGTCTCCTTGGTACATGGTGGCTCCTCCAGGCCTCGAGCCTGCTGAGGCATAAGCTTGACCGTGTGGCTGTGCTCAGTATCAAGTCAGCTGCCTGAGCCGTGTCGCAGTACCACACTGGGCTCTCACGCCACATCTGTGGTGACCCTCTTTCAGTCCCTCTATCAACCTAGTTCCTCTCTACTTGAGGCCTGGGCACATGCTGTGGTGAGGGGGCCTTTTCGTCATCTTAGAGACCTGCAGGCTTCTCTGTGGCACTTGTCTAGGAGGTGACGAGGTCTGGTTCTGCCTGTGATGGACGCAGAGACCATTTCTGGAACCTGACAGGCAGTAGATGCCCACCAAACTGTTGAATAAATGTTGTGTTGCTACTGTCCCTGGCAGCGAGGTGGTGTGGCTGTTGGGGGCCACCTGCCCTGTAACTCTGGCGATGGAATAATGATCTCATTGCTCACCCCTGCAGTCTATGGTTGTGCTACCCTACAAGCCACAGTGAACATGACAGATGTGGTCACATGAAGGATCTTGAGACGGGAACAACTAGGGTAGCCAGCCGGGTCAGACAAAACCACAGGGGTCCAGTGTGAGGTGCAAGAAGAGGGGAAGTGCTGTGCAAGTGTGTGGTGAGCTTTGGTTAAGCTGTTAGCGTTGTGACACTTGATTATGGCAGCCGTCCGAATCCAGTACAGCCGTCTGGTCCTGTGGGAGACCCGGACCTCACCCCTGGAACTTTATGGGGGGGGGGGCTCCCAAAGAGCAGGCAGTAGGTACCGTGTACCTGTTGGTACCAGGCCCTGAGCCATAGCAAGACTCTGTTTCTCACCCTACAGTTCAGCCGCCTCTTTAGAAATGAGCAGTGCTATTCCCATTCAACAGATGGGTTTATAGAGGAGACTGCAGAAAGTGCTGGAGGCAGGATCTGAACTCAGATCTGGACAGATGTCCTTACTGGACCCTCCTTCTTCCCGAGCAACTGTTCTCCTTCCTGATAAAGCTGTGTTGGAGGGTGGATTTGAACCTGGAGCCCTGCCTCCTGGGACCTGGACTTGTGCGTGCTGTTGTACCTACAATGGGTATCTGGATCATTGAGCACTGGCTACCAAGTGAGGCGGCTCCTGGCTGTCCAGCCCCTCTGGGCAGTGGGCGGGGTCAATGTTCTGTCTCAGTCCCGGCTTCTGTACGTGTCTGTCCCTCAGGGTGAATGAGCTCTACGTTGATGACCCGGACAAGGACAGCGGAGGCAAAATTGACGTCAGTCTCAACATCAGTTTACCCAATTTGCACTGTGAATGTGAGTATTCCACAAAGCCGCCTTCTGTTTCAGCTAGCCCACCCTGTGGGTGATCTGTGTGCAGACGTGGTGAGCCATCTGGGGTGAGCTAAATGCATGCCACCAGCTGCAGATCACACGTGACCTATGACAGCCCCCGCCTATTTTTTTTAGATGAATGTAGTTAAGCATGTACCTGGAGGCTTTCTGGAATCAAAGACATCTCAAATACCTCTCTAGAGGGCCTACATTGGTGCAGGTGGCACAGGGCGGTGGAGTCTCTCTGGTTTATTAAGCCTAAGATCCTTGAGCAGGCGGCTTATGGAGAGGAGGAAGCCATGAGGGAGAGAGGGATGGGACCAGAGAAGGCAGGAGGATGAGCCCAGATGTGTGTGCAGCTGAGGTGTGGTCTGAGGCTGACATCCCACTTGCTCTGGAGTGTGACAGCATCATAAAGCCGCCTCATCTGTCCTCAGTGGGCCAGGGCTGTTATTATCACTGTCGCTGGCTGATGGCCACAGGATGGTTCCTCTGGGAGTTACATGACCTCTTGAGCAGTTAAGGTGAGATGTCAGTTGACCCCAAGCCCCGTCCTGCACAGCCCACAGCTGCAGAAGCCGGTGGGACACTCTCAGTGAGAGGGTTCCGTGGCATTTTCCTTTTTAACTGCAGATCTCTTCTGTTTGCTGTTTTAATTGAGTCAGAATTACTTCTATAAGACAAAACATAATGAAAGTCTGATTTGAAGGCGGGTCCCGCCTCCTTTACTAGATGAACCTTTGCTATGGTCATCTCAGTCTCCCCTTTAGCTCCAGAGGTTCCGATGAGATGGTACCCAGCCGTACTGGTGGTGGGTTATTTCTCCGAGATGACGGTTCTAGCCATCCCTCAGCCCCACCAGGTCCATAGCCTGATGTAGCCTGCTCATCCTCCTCCACCCCTCCCTTCCGATCACAGGACACAGCTCAGGAGCACAGCCCGTAAGGACAGAACATTGGGTGGGCCCAGACAGAGACAGGGAGACATTCAGCTCTGTTCCTGCTTTGGGTGAGAGTGACATCACAGCTTTGAGCCCACATCGGGCCCAGGGCCAGGGAACCTGTTGAAATAGGTCACTTTTATTTATTTTTATGTTTTCATTTTTTTCTCTCTCCTCTTCTTAGGAAAATAACTTATCTGGCAGCCTCTCCTTCAGGGGCTGGCTGTATCTGTGAAACAAGGAAATTCTTAGTCAGGCCAGAGGACTAGAGCAGCAGAGCAAGGGCTGGAGGGATGTGGCTCTAGGCTCAGTCCCAGAGCCAGGCAGGGCAACTTCGGACAGAACAGGCATCCTTGGCTGCTGGCTGTGCCAGTTTTGTGCTCTGCTCCCCTTGGGACCTGCCAGCTCTGCCGGGCTGTGACTTGAACCCGCCAGAGCCCAGCACAATGGTCTTTCTTTCAAAGACCTTCAGGGTGGGGTGTAGCTCAGTGGTTTTCCCAGCGTGCTCAAGACCCTGGGTTCCTGTACCACTCAATACACACACACACACACACACACACACACACACACACACACACACGAGACTGTTATACACAAAAATTGCACGTCTATCTTTGTGTCTCTGGAAAACCGAGAGACACAGAGGAAATCACCCATAATTTCACCCCCCATGACAGGGTCTGTGGATATTCTGACATCATTCTGTCCCATTGGTCTCCCTCCTGTGCATTTCTGAACATGGCTGAGGTCATACAACAGGTGTCATCTCATATCCTGCTTTCAAAAAAAAAAAAAATAGTCTGGGGCGGAGGGGGTAGAGCACTAGCCTGGCATGCCAAGGCCCCGGGTTCCATTTCCAGCACTGTAAATGTCATAACAATGACACTACTGTTCATTACACGGCGAATACAGGAGTTACTCTTCAAGGTATGGAACTGTAGCTCAGTGCGAGAGTGCTTGCTTCGCATAAGTTAGAGTTCTGGTACAGAGGGAAATACAGATATTTTATAAACACGAAAGTACCCCTTCCGTGTTCCTCTTGGTTGCCCCCGGTATGTCATTGTCCCCTAAGCAGCCTGTGATGACAGAGGAGGCTTCTTTTCCCTCTTGGTGTGTGTGCCTATAAACATTGTCACTCTGAATCTGCAGCCTCACACCCGTAGATTCAGCAGCCACAGGACGAAAGCATTCAGAGAAAAAAAATACATCTGACCTGAAACTACACAGACCTTTTTCTCATCGTTATTTCCTAAACAGTATGGCCCAGGAAGTCACCGTGTTATCATTTTGTTAGTGTAAAATGCCGGAGACAACCAACGTCTGAAGAGAATGGGACATAGGACCGGGTGTTGCACCTTTCGGTCTGATTGGCTGACGCACTGTCGTATAGTGTGATGAGAACATGGGATGTGCCGATCTCTTCCCCTCGAGCAAATGAGAGAGGGCGAAGGGCAGTGACTTCACCGTCCCCTCCAGGAGTGCAGCCTAGGAACAGTAAGGACGTCCCACTAAGCCCCGCCCTAAAAGGTTTACCACCTTCCTGAAGCACCAGAGGCTCCATCACGCGGGCCTTTGAGAAGGACTGCAGTCCAAAGGATGGCAGCTACTTACATAGCATTTGCTTTGTCCTGGGCTGTGAGAGTGACCCAGAGGATGCCAGGTCTGGAATGCAAATACCCCTCCATTTTACAGGGGGAGCTTAAGCATCCCAAGACTTCGGTACCTGAGGATGCATGCATACTGGGATATGTATCCTGTTTGCTTTCTGTTTTCTTCTCTAGATGTTGTAGAACTTTTGTGAAGTCCCCACCACCACCACTACCACCACCACCACCACACACACACACACACACACACACACACACACACACACATATCCAGCTTTTCTTAAGTTCCTTACATTATTAGTGAAATAATAACCAGCTATTTTCCCACCAAGGCCTGTTCTGAATCAGAGCTGTGTTCCAGCCAGCCGCCTGGGGATAGGCTCAGAGCAAGACACTCTGACTCCTGTGCAAGCTCCGTTGCTTATCAGTTGTGAGCTCTTTGTGCCTCAGTTTCCCCTGATGTTGGCTGGATAGTTATAACATCGTCTTCCCCACAGAAATGTTCATGTCATGCATTCTTACACAAAAGTCTTTAGTGATGTGTCCAGCACATAGCAAGTGCCATTGTGAGTTTCCCGGTCTCCACAGCAAGCCTGTGGTAACTAAGTCACAGGAAGGTTAGGTAGCTTGCCTTCCAGGGACCCAAGGCCAGCCTCTCCATGCACGCCAGTTAGTGCATTCTCTACCTGCTGCTTCACATCACAGAGGAGACCTGATCCACCAGCCACCATCATTTTGACAGGCACATGGGTGGCTTCCATTTGTCACAGTTTCCATCAAGGCTGACTGGAATTGCCTTTTGCACATGTCCGAGCATGAGTGTCTCTGCAAGCTGGCCTCAAGAGGAACCGTTGAGTCAGGCGGGGATTGCTTGCGTTTCTGTAGCTTTCTCATTACAGACCAGTGGCATCATCTGCGATGGCCATGTCACGTGTCCTTCCACACTGGCTGGCACATAACTTCCCCTACACCCACTGAGGAACGTGGCTGTTCCCATTTTCCTTCTATGCCTTGTCTTTAAAATAGCTTGCTTTAAAAGGTCTATTCTTTCTCTGTGTCAAGCTTCCTCTGATACGCCTGCCAGGAAGCTTGCTACATTCCCAAGGTGGACATGAGCCTCTCCCCCTATGCACACCGGGACCATGTCAGGGAACACAGTACTGCAGCCTGCTCCTTGTTACAGTGCAGAAGCTGAGCCACAGTGAGCCTACAGAGCCATGTTGGAGTCAAGACTGGCATTGGGGAGCACAGACCTCCCATGTATGGACTAAAGAACCTCCTAAAAGGGCCTATGCTCCTGGAGAGTGCAGCTTGACTCTTCCCATGATGCCACTCTGGTGCTTAGGCGGGTGCATGGAACTTGGTAGCTACAGACACTGAGTTAAGGAAGGTGTGAATGAAAGAGAGATAAAGAATGAATGAATGGGTGCCTGAACCTGTTCACCCACTGACCCCAGAGTGTGAGGTGCGGCAAGTGCTCACACTGGTGAAGCACCTGTCACCTGCTGCCCGTCGGACCCTGTGCTGAGCGTTTGCCATACCTGCTAACTCTTGGATCCACATACTCTTCCACTAAAAGTTCAATTCTTATCGCCCCGTATTTCAAAAAGATAAACTGAGGCACTGAGGTTAATGAGCACCTGAGTCTTGTCACATGGGCAGAAGGACACAGTGAGGACCCAGATGGCAGACCGAGTGGCAGACCCCTGTGGTCCCCCTCACCCCACAGCCCGCCTTTGTCTTTGCATGTAGCTGAGTCACCCGGGACCCTGCATCCTTGGCTGATCTAGACCCTGCCTCCTCCTAGCTCCTCCTGCATCCTCACCAGCCTCAGGCAGTTGTAGGGGCGCTGTGACTTTGGGGGGACTGTTTTGGATGCTGTTCCCTCTGAGCCGAGCAGCCACTTTCTCCTCTGCTGGCTGACTCCCTGTGTAGCCTTGGGTTCATGGAGGGCTAAATGGGGCATCTGCAGAAGTGGGCTGGTCCCCGCTCTGTGGGTGTGAGTGACTGCTCTCTTTGGCCCCCACAGTGGTCGGGCTTGACATCCAAGATGAGATGGGCAGGCATGAAGTGGGCCACATCGACAACTCCATGAAGATCCCGCTGGACAATGGAGCAGGCTGCCGCTTTGAGGGCCAGTTCAGCATCAACAAGGTATGGAGACACTGCCTGGGCCCTTTTCCTACTCCTTACCCACTTGACCTCAATAGAACCCCTAGCAAGCTGAGAATCAGCACATGACTGCCTGATCATTCTCTCTGAGACTGGGTAGGCTTTGGACTCCCTGGGATTTCAAGCCCCTGATGGCGGGTTCAGAAAGGGCTACACCTTGTTGGAGTGGAGGACATCGAGAGAGGTGAGAAGACCTGCCTTCAAGTCCTAGTCCCTCCTCTCCAGCAAGCGGTAGCCCACAGGTCACCTCAGGTTATAGTAGTGATGCTAACAGTGCCACAGTGGTACCACCCATGTCACAGATCTCACGTTGGGTAAGTGAGTGGACACCCATCGTTCATTCCGGATTTGTAATGTGCACCTTGTATCAGAGGCAGTGAACAGATGAGTGAGGTCCCGTGGCAGGTGGCGATCGACAGTCAGGGCGTGTCCGTCACTGCCTGACATCTGCTGGTCAGCCTAGTAGATAGTCCCCTCGGTGGGCTGCCTGGGGAACGGGAGGAGGCCAAGAGCTGAAGTGGAAGAGGACAGTCAACAGGACTGAGCTGTGAATTGGGGGTGACAGGTGAAGCACCCACAGACCCAAAGACCCTGCTAAGTTCCTGCTCCCACAGCTGTTTTGCAGTGGGGGAAGCCTGTGAGGGAGCGCTTCTGTGGGAGGGGCTGGTAATCAGCCCTTCAATTCGGATATGTTTGATTCCCAGCAGCGAATCTCCTTATCTCCAGGGAAATGCGAAGCCGGAATTCGGAGGCGTGTTTCTGGGGTTGAAGGAGAGAGTTTTGGGCAACAGGCCTTCCTGTAGGAGTCAGCAATGAACAGTGATGTGGGAAGTCGTAGGTTTAGGTTGGGGACGCTCTGAGTGAGCACCCCCAGCAGCATATAAGGGAGATCTATAAGGGAGAGGGGAAGTGTTATTATCTACCTCATATGACCAAATCAGACATGTTGGTGAATGGACAGACATGGGCACCATTTTCTGTCCTGCCTTGTAACCCATCAGTAGACTATTACCCTGCCTTCTAACCCATCAGTAGACTATGGCCCTGCCTTGTAACCCATCAGTAGACTATGGCCCTGCCTTGTAACCCATCAGTAGACTATGGCCCTGCCCTTGTAACCCATCAGTAGACTATGGCTCTGCCTTGTAACCCATCAGTAGGCTATGGCCCTGCCCTTGTCAGCCTATGCTTGACATCATTTGGTGTGAGTGTGTTTGCACACTGCACATGAACAGCAGACATGCAAGAAACTGGGCTTCTCTGAGCCAGAGAAGGAGAGCATGGTGGCCAGGGTGCCTGTGAAAGGGCTATCCTGTGCTTGTACTGTGGCCATTGTCCAGTGGATTCTTACCTGTTCCTTAACTGGAGCATGGGAGTCAAGTAGCATTTGAGGGACCACAGTATCTGAACCCAGGCACTCTGACCACGGGGCCCCGAGCCCTGCCTGTGACTACTGCTTTCAACATCTATATTATACATGCTATGACCAGAGTGGCCATGTTCTTCAGACCACTGTCCATTCAACCCTTTGGAGAATACAGACTCCTGATCCTGCCCACTCTCCCTTTCTGGTGTCTTG
Source organism: Peromyscus attwateri (assembly GCA_902168425.1). Classification (NCBI taxonomy): domain Eukaryota; kingdom Metazoa; phylum Chordata; class Mammalia; order Rodentia; family Cricetidae; genus Peromyscus; species Peromyscus attwateri. The sequence goes on along the minus strand of CABHPP010117428.1, from coordinate 6,453 downwards.
GGCCTCTGGAGCTGTCCTGACGACAGACAGTATAAGCCGGGCAGTGGTGGCACACACCTTTAATTCCAACACTCAGGAGGCAGAGGCAGGTGGATCTCTGAGTTCGAGGCCAGCCTGGTCTACAGAGTGAGTTCCAGGACAACCAGGGCTATGCAGAGAAACCCTGTCTTAAAACCCCCCTTCCAAAAAATAAAATAAAATAAATAAAATAAAATAAAGCCAGTGTGACAGCCTGCTTTGAGGACAAGGAGAGTAGCTGTCCCTCCCTGATCTCCATCATTAGACACAGACTTGTCCCCTTCATAGACCCTTTAATAGACATGGCCCCTTTTTCCAGCCATCAGCAAGTAGACCAACAGCCAGATGCCAGAGTTTAGCTGCAGGTGCCCCAGCAGTCCCTAGCAGCTCAGACTGAGCCTGCCTGGTAGCCCTGCTAATCATGGCTGCCTCTGGAAGGAAGGCAGAGGGAAGGGGGACCGACTCCAGCTATATATTTTTAAAATCCATCCAAGACACTGACGTAGGTGCCTAAGTCACAGGTTCCAAAAGCGTCCTCTTCTGTTTCTTCGGCTCAGTGTGTGCTTGTGTGACTCAGACCCCTGTGATGGATTTGGTGTGGAGTGGAGTGGGTTACTGAGTCACAGCCTCGAAGGGCTGGCAGCGGGTGGCAGATACCCAGGAGCCAGTTTTCTCCATTCTCTTAACCCTGGGGACAGAGACCCCAAACCCAAGACTGTCTGTGCCTGTGGCCTGGCCCACTGCCCAGAAAACCTGCCAGGACACTGTCAATCTGAGGAGCTCTGATGGTATCGTGTAAAGGGCTTTTATTTCCCCCCTGGGTGCTGGAACGGATCCCAAGGCCTTGTGTGTATGAGGCAAGGTGCTCTTCCTGACATAGGCGCCTGGCTGCATCTCTGCTAAGCCTCACCTAGCCCTGTGCAGGTTTTGTAATGGAAATAAACTCAGGTATTGCTTACGCTGTGAAAGGAAGCGTGAAATTGTTTTCAAAGGCAATGGCTTTTCCTCACACCCTGCTGCCTGCTCTGCCAGGGCCCCTTCTTTGTGAGTACTGAAGCGTGTTCATCTCACGTGCCTGAGCACTTCTGCCATTCTCAAAACCTCTGTGGTCATCGTCCCCACTTTCCCATGGGAAAACTGAGGCACAGGGTGACAACCGGGCATGAACCCAAGTGTGGAGAACCACTTGTGTTGGGTCTCTGAGGCAGGCCATGCTCATGCTCTGCTCATCCTAGAGACCTTCCTGAGCTGCCACCCCTGGCCTCCTGGGCTGCCCACTTCAGCCACTGCTGAAGACAGGCTGTCATAGCTGAAGGCCCTCAGCCCAGTGCCTCAAACAGTTCTCGGACAAAGGCTCCCTGAGGGACCGTCACATGCCAGGATGTGGCCATGTTCCTCACTCCCTGGCAGTTGGAATAAGAGACCCTGGGTTTTCAGTGTGGCAGCTGGGATTTTAGCTAAATGGCCTCACCCTCCTGCTTTTGCTGCCCTCAGCTGCCCTATCCCTGACCTCTTTCAGTTCAGGGATTTCCTCTCTCTCTCAGGCATACCTTCTGCTTGCTCCTACTCTCTCTGCTCTGAGACCTTACCCTGTCTTCCTGAGAAATTCGGGCTTTCGGGCCTCTGCACGAGGGAATCCTTCCCCCTGGGAAGCCTTCCCTGAACATATCCCCAAAACAGAGCTGAGGGCCTCCCCCAGCCTGAGCATAGGACTAAAGGGAGGTGGGAAAAGCTTGATGGACAAGCATTCCAGGAAGAAGTGAGAGGCACAAAGGCCCCAAGGTGGGGCTGTGCAGGACACTATTCCCAGTGCCATAGGGAGGCTAGTGAGGTTGAGGAGTCAGCAGAGCTGAGAGTGGTGTTGATGAGGCATGGAGAGTAGGACTGAGTGTGTGACCAGTGCCCAGAATGCATTGCAGGAGCATGCGGACTCAACTGGGTCACTCAGTTTTTCCATTGCTGTGGTGAAATACTGAGGCAGTAATGGATAGAGCAAGGATATTTAGCCCTAGAGGCTGAAAAATTCAGGACAAGGTGCCCATCAGTTGGCCTCTGATGAGGTCCTCTCAGTGGACGATATCACAGTAGTGGACATGTGACAGACAGGATCCCAAAGGAAGGATGCCGTGGTGGGACAGGAAGCAGAGAGAGGCCAGCCTAGCTCTTTCAAAAACCAACCTAGGTCCCACAAGAACCACATCAATCCATTCTGAGAGCAGTGTCCCTTAGCAGCCTAAGGGACACCACCCCCAACTAGACCCCACATCATACAAGTCCTGCCTCTATGCTCATGGCCACAGTGAGGCCACACCCCCAGCACTTGAACTCTTGTGTAACAAACCACCTTCAAAAAGCAGGCTGACCATCAGAAGCCTTGGAGGGTTTAGGGCTGAGGTGTGGCAAGATCAAAGGTTAGGATTTAACACACTTTCTCTCACAGCCCTGGGGAATGGTCTGTGTGGGGAGAGGCAAGGGTGAGCAGACACTGGGAACCGGGGCAGAAGCTGTTCTGAGATTCTCTGCAGGGATTGTGGGTAGGGAAGACAAAGGCCGCCACTGTAGTCAGTCTCTTGGGATTCCCTGTCTGTGGTGATGGGGCCGACTTGAGTAGGTGTGAGCTTGGTTTAAAGTTGAGGGAAGTCATTTGCTGGTTCAGAGTACACCCTCACCCACTGTGGAGCTAGCGGCCTTGAATCCACAGAGATGGATCAGGACTGAGTCGATTTGAGTCCTGGCTCTGTCAGGTGCCCACCTGGATACCTCACGTGCACTCTTACCCTGGCTTGTCCCTGGTCCCTCTTCTGGTAGCTTCTGTGAGTGTACCAGTCATCCTCAAAGTCATGCAGTTGGAAATGCGGAGCCAGAGCCCCAGTCTAACGTATGTCTGACTCCTGTGCCCCAGTCCATGGGTAGATCATACAGCTTTTGCAGTTAGTCCTCTCGGACAACCACCCAGATACAGGAAACCTGCCTTTCTCCCTCTAGGTCCCCGGCAACTTCCACGTGTCCACGCACAGTGCCACAGCCCAGCCACAGAACCCGGACATGACACATATCATCCACAAGCTCTCCTTTGGGGATACACTACAGGTGAGTTGGGGGAGAGGGGGGAAGACAAGAGTGAGCTGGTGTATTGGGGCTCCTCCCTAAGCGTCACCCACATGAGGCTCTGTTTTACTCGACTCCTCGTTGTCACGTCTTCTGAGGATGTGGCTATGGTGTCACCAACCACACGGCAGACTCAGATGCTCAAGCTGGGAACTGGGGCTGGGAGGGAGGTGGACTCCAGAGTTCGGCTCACTCCCCTCATAGCTGTCTTGGTTTGTTTTCTGTTGCTCTCACTGAGCAGCACAGACTGGGTGGTGTTTAATGAATAGCTCTGGAGTCTCAGAAATCAAGAGCATACTACCAGCATGGTATTATGGAGAGGGCCTCCCTCTTGCTACGTCCAAACATGGCCAGGCCCACGATGGTCAGTGACACAAGACCCAGGCAAGGGATCATCGGACACATCACCCTCTCTCCGAAGGCCCACTCTGCCATACCCAACCCTTTGTTTTTATATTAACAGACTCTCACGCTGACTTTCAGAAAAATTAATCAGCATGTATCTGTGACCCCAGAATGACACATATAGACATGAAGTGCCAAAGGCCTGAGTCACCCAAGAGGGCTCCTCTCAGTTGGCTGAAAGCCCAGAGGAATCTGTCTGAAGGAAGGGAGCAAGGAACTGGGTTTGTGTGGGGAAAGCCTGTGCTAGGTTGGTGAAGGGGATGCTGATGATGAGGCCACCGCCACACTAACATAGGAGGGGATGCTGATGATGAGTGAGACCACTGCCACACTAACATAGGAGAGGATGCTGATGATGAGTGAGGCCACTGCCACACTAACATAGGAGAGGATGCTGATGATGAGTGAGACCACTGCCACACTAACATAGGAGGGGATGCTGATGATGAGGCCACTGCCACACTAACATAGGAGGGGATGCTGATGATGAGGTCACTGCCACACTAACATAGGAGGGGATGCTGATGATGAGGCCACTGCCACACTAACATACATCTTTTATGAGGAAGAAGGGTCCATGAAGCAAGACTGTAGACAAAGAGGTGAGGGAAGGGATATGCCCTGGGCAAGGAGAACACAGACCCAGGCTAAGGCAGGGGAGAAGGGAGAAAGTGAGAGGGCTGATTGGGCTGCATGTAGGCACAAAACCAAAGGATTACAGCTATCCTCTGCTCCACAGGAACTGGAGCTTTTCTTAGCTTAGAGCCAATCCATGTCCATCTGTTCACCCGAGAAACATTGGTCAGCCACCCACTGTGTGCCAAGTCTTGCACATGTTGGTCGGGCCAAGGGTGGTCCCCGCTGGTGTGATTCTTCCAACCAGGAGAGCACACCACAACACCTCCATCCTTGGGGATCAGGAACCAAGTCGTTCACACTTGGGGTCCCAAGGCAGCAGATGGACACACTGCTGCCCTACACTGCCCTGGTCACATGCTGAGAGTGTACTTCTGTGACTGTCAGCAAGCATCAGCCTGTGAGGTCAGCCTGAAGGTCATGTCCCCCACCTGCTGCTCCTAAAGTGTTCTCTACAGGGGCCTATCCCACCTACGCCCTGCTCTCCCCTTCCCTCTTCCCTGGGGTCCCGTGGGTCTCTGTCTGGCCGGGTCTCCAGGCTCAGACCTTTGCAGGCTCTGCTTGCTTGGCCTACTCTGGGTCTTCCTCCAGATCAGTGTCAGTGATCCTTCCTCCCAGAAGCCCTTGCTAACCAGACCCGGTGGCGGGCTCCATGTATGGGGCACACTTGCTCTGCAGCCGGCCTGGTTTCATCCTCGAAGGAGAGGGGGAATGTGGTTCTTAGCCTGCTTCTCCGGCAGCCCCTGCCCGAGGACAGTCTGACCACTGCCATGTGGAGGTGACTCTTCAGAACTCTTGTGTGTCACCTACAGCTGACACAGTAGGAGGCCACAGCTCTGCAGCCCTAAGCTGGCTCTTCTCAGGACCTTTCACGGGGCTGGAAGGGTCATGGAAGGAGTGTGACAAGACTGGTCCTTTGAGTTTTCTCTGCAGATTCTTAGGGACACAGACTGAGTTCACTTTGGCTCAGTCAGCAACTCAGATGTTTGACAAGTTGGGGTGCTGCTCCAAGCCTTGCTTTGCTAGTCTGTAGAGTGGGCTAAGAGGTCTATTTTTAAGGGGGGATAAATGAGATGACACAAAGTAGCCAGGACAGAGGAGGTGCTTAAAATGGCAAGCATGCTACGGCCTACTGTGTACCCAGCCTGCACAGTCTCTTGCCCCCCAGGCCTTTGTATGAATGAACCAGTCCCTGCTGGATTGCCCTTCGTGACCTGGTGGTCCCTGGACAGTCTCCACTGACAAGGCTAGGCTTGGAGGTGGCAGCCCCCTGGGGACCTCTCACTGTGCTTCTCTGCAGGTCCAGAATGTTCACGGAGCTTTCAATGCTCTGGGTGGAGCGGACAGACTCACCTCCAACCGTGAGTATCCCAGCATAAGCAACCCTCTCCCCGAGGTGTCTCCTCACAGTAGGTGGCATGGGAACACGGCAGCCAGAGGGGCAGAAGAGTTAGTCAGGTGCTTGCTGCAAGCCGAGGTCATATCCTCCAACCATTCCTTTCCCACAGCTGCCCCGTGAGGCATGCAGACTCATTCCTGTCTTACCAAAAAGGGAAGAGAGTAGCCTGTCCCTAGAGAAGGTAGATCGCAGCCCTGGAATACCACCAAACTCTGACACCAGCTACTGTCACTGTTGTTAATCACGGCTTTGCCATCGTCCTGAGTGGAGGTAGTCACCTGGATCCCATAGAGTTGCGGCAGAACCAGAATCCACTCTATGGAAACCAGCTCCATAGGGGGCCAGGGAGGAAACAAGCTGGGCCCTGCCCTCCCCTATCTCCTGCCCAAACCATTCCTGTCAACCATTGGCTTCTTCCAGAGTTTTAGAGAGTGCTGTATCTCTCTACTCAGGGCCAAAGAGTGCACACCCATATGCACACATATGTATCCATTTTTATACATGCCCATGTGTGCATGTGTGTGCATGCACACATACACTAAGCTAAGAAAAATAATGTCCACTGGGTTGCTTTGAAGAACCATATTAGTGTTACCCCTAGTGTGTGGTAGGGACCTGCATCTTGGAATGTGGCAGCTGCTGGCCATGATGCCTCATGACTGTTTGGCAGTCAGACACCCACTGCATATTGCTCAGGCACAGTACCAAGTTCTGGAAACAAGGAGGTGAAGCAAACAGTCTCTACAGGCTTCCATTCGGTGTTGTTGAAAGATGTTCGTGATACCTGGTCCTGAGGAGAAGCCCCAGTGTGGTTCCATGAAGACATCTGACATGTTATACTTCAGTGGGAATGTGAACTGGTTTTCTGTACACAGTAGACATAAGGG
>CABHPP010117427.1:27853-50009 GCA_902168425.1 Peromyscus attwateri | reverse complement strand
TTCCCTGATAACTAGGGATGTTGAGCAATTCCTTAAATGTCTTTCAGCCATTTGAGTTTCCTCTGTTGAGAATTCTGTTTAGTTCTATAGCCCATTTCTTAATTGGACTGTTGGGTGTTTTGATGTCTAATTTCTTGAGTTCTTTTTATATTCTGGATATCAGTCCTCTGTCAGATATGGGGTTGGTGAAGAACTTTTCCCATTCTGTAGGTTGTCGCTTTGCCTTGTTGACCATATCCTTTGCTCTACAAAAGCTTCTCAGTTTCAAGAGGTACCATTGATTAATTGTTTCTCTCAGTGTCTGTGCTATTGGTGTTATATTTAGGAAGTGATCTCCTATGCCAATGCATTCAAGACTACTTCCTAATTTCTCTTCTAGCAGGTTCAGAGTAGCTGGATTTAGGTCCTTGATCCACTTGGACTTATGTTTTGTACACAGTGACAGATATGGATCTATTTGCAGCCTTTTACAGGTTGATATCCAGTTATGCCAGCACCATTTGTTGAAGATGCTTTCTTTTTTTCATTGTACAGTTTTGGCTTCTTTGTCAAAAATTATATGTTCATAGGGGTGCAAATTAATGTCAGGGTCATCAATTCGATTCCATTGGTTCACATGTCAGTTTTTATGACAGTACCAAGCTGTTTTTATTACTGTAGCTATAGCTAGAGTTTTCCTGCCTGGCCCACAGTCAGGACAAATCTCTGTCACCTGCCAGTCCCACAGCTGCTCAGACCCAACCAAGTAAACACAGAGACTAATATTATTTAAACTGTTAGGCGTAATGGCTCAGGCTTCTATCTATCTAGTTCTTACATCTTAAATTAATCCATTTCTATAAATCTATACCTTGCCACGTGGACCCTGCCTTACCGGCATCTTCACATGCTGCTTGTCATGGCGGCGGCTGGCAGTGTCTTTCTCCTCAGCCTTCTACTTCCCACAATTCTCTTCTCTGCTTGTCCCACCTATACTTCCTGCTTGGCAACAGGCCAATCAGTGTTTTATTTAGTGACCAATCAGAGCAATTTGAGTTACAGACCATCCCACAGCACTGTAGCTTTATAGTAGAGCTTGAGGTCAGGGATCGTGATGCCTCCAGAGGTTATTTTATTGTACAAGATTCTTTTGGCTATCCTGGGTTTTTTGTTTTTCCATATGAAGTTGAATATTATTCTTTCCAGGTCTGTGAAGAATTGTGTTGGTATTTTGATGAGGATTGCATTGAATCTGGAGATTGCTTTTGTTAAGATTGCCATTTTTTGCCGGGCGTTGGTGGCTCACGCCTTTAATCCCAGCACTCGGGAGGCAGAGCCAGGCGGATCTCTGTGAGTTCGAGGCCAGCCTGGTCAGCGAGATCCAGGAAAGGCGCAAAGCTACACAGAGAAACCCTGTCTCGAAAAACCAAAAAAAAAAAAAAAAAAAAAAGATTGCCATTTTTACTATGTTAATCCTGCCTATCCATGAGCATGGGAGATCTTTCCATTTTCTGACATGTTCTTCAATTTCTTTTTTCAGGAACTTAAAGTTCTTGTCATATAGATCCTTGACTTGCTTGGTTAGTTTACCAAGCATATTTTATATCATTTATGGCTGTTGTAAATAGTGATGTATCTCTGATTTCCTTCTCAGCTGTTTGTCAATTGTATATAGGAGGGCTACTGATTTTTTTGAGTTTATCTTGTATCCTGCTATGTTGCTGAAGGTGTTTATAAGCTGTATCAGTTCCTTGGATGAATCTTTGGGGTCACTCAAGTATATTATCATGTCATCTACATATAGGGAAAGCTTGACTTCTTCCTTTCCAATTTATATTCCCTTAATCTCCTTATGTTGTCTTATTGCTCTGGCTTGACCTTGAAGTAGTTAGTATATTGAATAAGTATGGGGAGATCGGACAGCTTTGCCTCGTTCCTGATTTTAATGAAATTGCTTTTAGTTTCTCTCCATTTAATTTGATGTTGGCTGTTGGCTTGCTGTAAATTGCCTTTATTATGTTTAGGTATGTTCCCTGTATTCCTGATTGCTCCAAGACCTTTATCATGAAGGGGTGTTGGATTTTGTCAAATGACTTTTCTGCATCTAGTGAGATGATCATGTGGTTTTTTTCTTTGAGTTTGTTTATATGGCATATTACATTGATGGACTTTCATATATTGAACCACTCTTGCATCCCTGGGATGAAGCCTACTTGATCATGGTGGGTAATTGTTTTGATGTGTTCTTGGAGTCTGTTTGCCAGTATTTTATTGAGTATTTTAGCATCAATGTTCATGAGGGAGATCGGTCTGTAGTTCTCTTTCTTTGTTGTATCCTTGTTTGGTTTAGCAATCAAGGTAATTGTAGCCTCATAGAAGGAGTTTGGTAATGTTCCTTCTGTTTCTATTGTGTGGAACAATTTAAAGAGTATTGGTATTAACTCTTCGTTGAAGATCTGGTAGAATTCTGTACTGAAACCATCTGGTCCTGGGCTTTTTTTGGTTGGGAGACTTTTAACGACTGTTTCTATTTCCTTAGGGTTTATTGGACTATTTAAATAGTTTATCTGGTCTTGATTTAACTTAGGTATGTGGTACCTATCCAGAAAAATATCCATTTCTTTTAGGTTTTCCAGTTTTGTGGAGTAGAGGTTTTTGAAGTATGACCTGATGATTCTCTGGATTTCCTCAATGTCTGTTGTTATGTCCCCCTTTTCATTTCTGATTTTGTTAATCTAGATGCTCTCTCTCTGTCTTTTGGTTAGTTTGGATAAGGGCTTGTCTATCTTGTTGATTCTCTCAAAGAACCAACTCTTTGTTTCATTGATTTTTTGTATTGTTCTCTTTGTTTCTATTTTGTTGATTTCAGCTCTCACTTTGATGATTTCCTGGCGTCTATTCTTCTTGGGAGACTTTGCTTCTTCTTGTTCTAGAGCTTTCAGGTGTGCTGTTAAGTCACTAGTGTGAGATTTCTCCAACTTCTTTATGTGCGCATTTAGTGCTATGAATTTCCCTCTTAGCACTGCTTTCATAGTGTCCCATAGGTTTGGGTATGTGGTGTCTTCATTTTCGTTGATCTCTAGGAATTCTTTAATTTCTTTCTTTATTTCTTCCCTAACCCATTGGTGATTCAGTTGAGCATTATTCAGTTTCCATGAGATTGTAGGTTTTCTGTAGTTTTTGTTGTTGTTGAAATCTAACTTTAGACCTTTGTGGTCTGATAGAACACAGGAGGTTATTCCAATTGTTTTGTATCTATTGAGAATTTCTTTGTGGCCAAGTATGTGGTCAATTTTGGAGAAGGTTCCATGGGGTGCTGAGAAGAAGGTATATTCTTTTTTGTTAGGATGGAATGTTCTGTAGATATCAATTAAGTCCATTTGGGTCATGACTTCAGTTAAGTCCTTCACTTCTCTGTTAAGTTTCCATTTAGGAGATCTGTCCAGTGGTGAAAGTGGGGTATTGAAGTCTCCCACTATTAATGTGTGGGGTTTTATATGTGGTTTAAGCTTTAGTAGTGTTTCTTTTACATATGTGGGTGCCCTTGTATTTGGGGCATAAATGTTCAGAATTGAAATTTCCTCTTGGTGGATCCTTCCTGTGATGAATATGTAATGCCCTTCTTGATCTCTTTTGATTGATTTTAGTTTGAAGTCTGTTTTGTTGGAAATCAGGATGGCTACACCCACTTGTTTCTTAAGACCGTTTGATTGGAAAGTCTTTTCCAAGCCTTTTATTCTTAGGTAGTGTCTGTCTTTGTATTTGAGGTGTGTTTCTTGTATGCAGCAGAAAGATGGGTCCTGCTTTCATATCCATTCAGTTAGCCTGTGTCTTTTTATAGGTGAATTAAGTCCACTGATATTAAAGGATGTTAATGACTAGTGACTGTTCATTCCTGTTATTTTTTTGGTGGTAGTGTGTGTGTACTTCTCTTCTTTGGGGTTTCCTGCTGTGGTGTTATCTATTGCCTGTGTTTTCAAGGGTGTATCTGACTTCCATAGGTTGGCATTTTCCTTCTAGTGGTTTCTTTAAGGCTGGGTTTGTGGATAACTATTGTTTAAATCTGGCTTTGTCTTGGAATGCCTTGTTCACTCCGTCTATGATAATTGAAAGTTTTCCTGGGTATATTAGTCTAGGCTGGCATCCATGGTCTCTTAGTGTCTTCATTACATCTGTCCAGGTCCTTCTGGCTCTCATAGTCTCCATTGAGAAATCAGGTGTTATTCTGATGGGTTTGCCTTTATAAGTCACTTGGCCTTTTTCCTTTGCTGCTTTTAATATTCTTTCTTTGTTCTGTATGTTTAGTTGTTTAATTATTATGCGGTAAGGGGACTTTTTTGGGGGGTCTAGTCTGTTTGGTGTTCTATAGGCTTCTTGTATCTTCATAGGCATTTCCTTCTTTAAGTTGGGAAAGTTTTTTTCTCTGATCTTCTTGAATATATATTTTTGTGCCTTTGCGTTGGCATTCTTCTCCTTCCTCTATCCCTATTATTTGTAGGTTTGGTCCTTTCTTGGAGTCCCAAATTTCTTGGACATTTTGGGTCTTGACTTTGTTGGCTTTAGTGTTTTCTTTGACTGATGAATCTATTTCTTCTACTGTGTCTTCAACGACAGAGATCCTTTCTTCCATCTCTTGCATTCTGGTGGCTATACTTGCATCTGAAGTTCCAGTTCGTTTACTCAGATTTTCTATTTCCAGCATTCCCTCTGTTTGTGTCTTCTTCATTTTTTCTATTTCCCTTTTCAGGTCTTGGACTGTTTCCTTCATCTGTTTCATTGCTTTTTCTTGATTTTCTTTCAGGGCTTTATTTTTTTCTTACAGGGCTTTATTGTTTTCTTCTGCTTTATTTGTCCTTTTCTCTATTTTTTATAGCGTTCCTCCCATTTTTTGTTTGTCTTTTCCTCAATTTCATTTGTGATTCCTTCTATATAAGCCTCTACCTTCTTCATGATGTTATTCATAAGGCTGATTTCTTCTGCTTCTTCCATTTTTTGATGTTCAGGTCTAGATTTTGGAGGAGGGCTAGGTTTTGGTGATGGTGTATTGATCTTCATTTTGTTGTATGTACTTCTGCCCATAATTTAATTCCTATAGGAATTAATATATATAAGGAATTATGTATACATAATATACATAATATATTATTATATTATATACATATATAATAATATACATATATATATACATAATATATACATATATACATAATATACATATATACATAATATACATAAATATACATGTATGTACTTCTGCCCATAATTTAATTCCTATAGCTGGTAAACTGCTTCAGTAATATGACAGGATACAAGATTAACTGAAAAAATCAGTAGCCCTCCTATACACAAATGATAAATGGGCTGAGAAATAAATCAGAGATACATCACCCTTTTCAATAGCCACAAATAATATAAAATACCTTGGGGTAACTCTAACCAAATAAGTGAAGGACCTGTATGGCAAGAACTTTAAGTCCTTGAAGAAACAAACTGAAGAAGATATCAGAAAATGGAAAGATCTCCCATGTTCATGAGTAGGTAAAACCAACATAATAAAAATGGCAATCTTACCAAAAGCAATCTACAGATTCAATGCAATCTCCATCAAAATCTCAACACAACTCTTCACAGACCTCAAAAGAACAATACTCAATTTCAAATGGAAAATCAGCAAACCTAGGATATCTAAAACAATCCTTCACAATTAAGCGGCTTCTGGAGGCATCACTATCCCTAACTTCAAGCACTACTATAGACATGTAGTAAGAAAAACAGCTTGATATTGGCACAAAAACCAACATGTGGACCAATGGTATTAAACTGAAGATCCTGACATTAATCTGCAAACCTATGAACACATGATTTTTGACAAAGAAGCCTAAACTGTACAATAGAAAAAATAAAGCATCTTCAATAAATGGTGCTGTCATAACTGGATGTCAGCATGTAGAAGACTGAAAATAGATCCATATCAATCACCATCCATAAAACTCACATCCAAGTGGATGAAAGACCTCAACATAAGTCCATCTACACTGAATCTGATAGAGGTGGAAATATGAAATAACCTAGAATACATTGGCACAGGAGATGACTTCCTAAATATAACACTAGTATCACAGACACTGAGAGCAACAATTAATAAATGGGACCTTGTGAAACTTAGAAGCTTCTGTAAGGCAAAGGACACAGTAAATAAGACAAAATGACAGTGTATTCGAAAAAGATCTTCACCAACCCCACATCTGGTAATGGGCTGGTCTCCAAAATATATAAAGAATTCAATAAACTAGACATCAAAATACTGAGCAACACAGTTAAAAAGTGGGCTATAGATCTAAACAGAGAATTCTCAACAGAAGAATCTCAAATGGCTAAAAGACATTTAAGGAATTGCTCAACATTCTTAGTCATCATTGGAAAGGCAAATCAAAATGACTCTGAGATACCATCTTACACCTGTTACAATGGCTAAGATCAAAAACACTGATGACAGCTTATGTTGGAAAGGATGTGGAACAAGGAGAACACTCCTCCACTGTTGATGGGAGTGCAAAATTATACAGCCACTTTGGAAATCAGTATGGTGTTTTCTCAGAAAATTGGGAATAAATCTACCTCAAGACCCAATGATAACACTTGAGCATATACCCAAGGGATGCTCAATCATACCACAAGGACACTTGCTCAACTATATTCATAGAATCATTAGAATCATTATTCATAAAAGCCACACCAGAAACAATGTAGATGCCCCTCAACTGAATAATGGATACAGAAAATGTGGTACATATATACAATGGAGTATAATTCAGCTGAAAAAAATGGTATCATGAATTGTAGGCAAGTGGGTGGAACTGGAGAATATAATCCTGAGTGAGGTAACTCAGACTCAGAAAGACAAATATGGCATATACTCACTCATAATTATATACTAGTGGTAAAGCAAAGAATAATCAGACTACAACCCACAGCCCAAGAGAAGCTAGGAAACAAGGAGGATCCTAATAGGGACTATGGATCACCCTGATAAGGGGAAACAGAGGAGATCCTGAGTAAACTAGGGATGAGGGAGAAAAATTGCAGAGAGGGGATGGGGGATGAGAACATGAGTGAACAGGAGGGTTGACCTGGTCAAGGGATGGTGTGGGAGAGCAATAAAAGAGATATCTTAATAAAGGGAGACATTAAGTGCTAAGGGAGAAACTTGGAACTAGGAGAATTCCTAGGAACCCATAAGGACAACCCCAGACTAGACTACTAGCAATAGTGTTGAGGGTTCCTGAATTGGCCCACCCTAGTAATTAGATTGATGAGTACCCTGTCATCACAGAGCTTTCATCCAGTAACTGATGGAAGCAGATGCAGAGATCAACAGCCAAGCACCAGGCTGAGCTCCAGGAGTCTAGTCAAAGAGATGGAAGAGGTATTATATTAGCAAGGTGGGTCATCTACAATGATGCAAGGGAAATCTACAATGACAACTGAACCAAGCTTAAAGGAACAAAGGAATTTTAGACGAACAGATGTGGAACCTGCATGGGATCAGACTAGACTCTCTGCATATGGGAGAAAATTGTATAGCTGGGTCTGTTTGAGGGGCCCCTGGTAGTATAATCAGGATATATCCCTGGTACATGAACTAGCTTTCTGGATCCCACTACCTATGGTCAGAAACCTTGCTTACTCTCCATGCAGCAGGAAGGGCCTTGGTCCAGCCCAAACCAAAAGTACCAGGCTTAGCTATCCCCACATGGGGGAACTTACCTTGTCGGAAGAGGGTATGAGGGGTGGGTTTGGGAGGGGAAATGGGGAAAATAGGAGAAGGGATGAGAGGAGTTCTGTGGTTGGTATGTCAAATGAATACAATTTTTTTTTAAAAAGAAGTAAATATAGAAAAAGACTTAAAATTAAGGACCATTTTCGGAATAGCATAAAACCTATATAGTTAATGTAGCAGAAGCTTAATAACATATATTTGAATACAATTTAAATAAAATTGAAAAAGAATAGTGGGAAACAGCCCCAACTGTCCATCTCTTGTAACAAAATGAAGCTTCCAGTTCCAGGATTAGGTTACATCTAATTGAGTTTTTTGGTCAAATGGGGTTAATGGAAACCCCAAACAGCCCTGCTGTTGCCAGGACTATTAATTGCTCCTTACAAACTGATAACAAGGCTCAATTGATGAAGAAAACACCTGAAAATCTCATTCAACATGAAAAAGTTTGGCTGGTGCCTATGTAGAACCTTCACCTCTTTGCAAGGTATGTTATGGAATGGTGTCATAAAACTTGAGGGAATAACCTACCAATATATGATTTAAGACCCACTTTACAAGTTGGAACCCATACTTGACACTGCTTGGATGACCAAGAATCTGGGACTAGATAGCCTAACAAACAAACAAACAACAACAAAAACAACAATACAATGTAGCTAGAGTTTTTCTGGTCCTGCCTGGCCCACGGTCAGGACAAATCTCTCTCACCTGCCAGTCCTGCAGTCGCTCAGACCCAACCAAGTAAACACACAGAGACTTATATTGCTTACAAACTGTATGGCCACAATAGGCTTCTTGTTATCTAGTTCCTTTATCTTAAATTAGCCCATTTCTATTAATCTATAAGTTGCCACGTGGCTAGTGGCTTACTGGTACCTTACATCTTGCTTGTCATGGCGGCGGCTGGCAGTGTCTCTCTGTCTCAGCTTTCCACTTCCCAGAATTCTCTTCTCTGCTTGTCCCGCCTATACTTCCTGCCTGGCTACTGGCCAATCAGCATTTTATTTATACAGAGCGATATCCACAGCAATACAATAACTTCTAATGATATTCTGTAGATGTAACCAACCACCTTATTAAATAAGAAACACAGAGCCAATGTAAAGATGAAAGCCCAAGAGGTCAGAGCTAGGAGCCTTACCCACTTTCCGCCAGCTAGACTCTCCCGCCAAGAGAGCTCTCTGAAAAGGGAGCTACTTCCTGTGCGTTTGACTTATAAAGAGTTCTGGTTCTTCCTTCTCATTGGTTGTAAACCCAACTACGTGACTGCCTTGTCATTGCCTGTCTGTACAGACCTCCCAAGTTTTCTATGGTTGGTATTGAGATTAAGGGTGTGTGTCTCCAATGCTGGCTGTATCCTTGAACACACAGAGATCTACCTAGTTCTGCTTACCAAGTGCTGGGATTAAAGGTGTGCACCACCACCGCCCTGGCTTTCGCTATGGCTTGCTAATAGCTCTGACCCCTAGGCAACTTTATTTATTAACATACAAATAAAATCACATTTCAGCACAAATAAAATACCACTATATCTCCCCTCTTCTAATTTAATAAAAAGAGAAAAAAAGGAAAGTTGTAACTAATATAAGAAAAACTATATACAAAAGTACAATAACTATATACAATATATACAAGTGATGAATACCTAAACAATGTCTAGTCCATTTGTATTTGACAAATTCAGAGAAAATAATTCCATTACTTATCCTATTTTGGTAAGTTCAAAATGTACCTAATCCCTTTCTATCCTAACTAATCTTCAACTATAATTAATTAATCTTTAAATATAACTAATTAAACTTCGACTATAACTAATCTTCAACTCCCTCAGAGACCCAAGAAGGAAATAATATTACCTAACAAAAATAAAAACAGGAAGTGCATGCAAGCAGCTTCCAAAAAAATTGTGAGTTGACAGAAACAGCCAGCCACCTGGACAGTCACCTGAGGTTCCTCCGCAGTGTTGGGGCATCATCTTCAGCCTATAGGCTTAGCGTATCTGACAGACTCATTTGTGAAGTAGGATGTACACAAGTTCAACAGTACAACCTCACCTTGGGTGAGAGCAGTCCATGTACCAGAAACACCTGAATTCCACTAGTGTCATGTTCTGATTCAGGATTTTAAATTCTGGAAATTGTTGATGGTTTTTTAATTCAGCTGTCCATTCTTCTTGACCGTGTATGTGTGGCTTCATCTCAGCAATATTCTGCAATATTTATAGAACACTGTCATGCTCAGCCATAATCAGAGAAAAATCTTCCCCCTGCAGATGAGGGTTGAGAGGGGGAAGAACAGCAGAGAATACAGACTTGAGAAAGCAAAGAGAGAATAACAAAAGTAGGATGGAACATAGTGAAAACAACTGGTTGTAACAAGGGAGAGAACGAAGGAGAGAGGAGGACCATGAGATAGATGTGGAACTTTAAAATGTATAACCAGCACTTGTGAGTAGGGACTGAGGGAGCCTGTAGTCTAGCATCAACCCTGATATGCTAATAGGCACCAAAATGTGTGCCAATTGGATATTTATATGTCTCCTTTTTATAGAGTAGAACCAGCTCTACAAATTCCTGAGAAAGGATGACTTTTATCTAACTACCTGAAATCCTTCTATTGTCCAAGTTGAGCTCATGTCTGGATATGTATATGGATGGCCTTTTGGAGTTTGTGGAACTGGAGTTTCCTGTGGACCTGAAAAATACATTTACATTCATTTCATAGTGTTACTTTTATATTAGCAAAGCTATGGAGCATATATTTTAATAATTATTTCATGACTCAAACATCAACCGAGCCTCAATCAAATTTTCAATACATTCAAAGAGAAGCTACCATTGTGTTTCAAAAAACATTAACTCTACTAATAAATATTAATATTAAATGTTCATCACTTCTCTACTAAAAATATTATTCCCTATGAGTTTTATCAGATGGGACTTGGATTTCTGAAGAATTTGAAGAGAAAAACTGCAAACAATAGAGCAAATTGAGAAAAACATATTTTTTATTGTGATATATAAGCAAAACAATCTTCTAGGACATTTTCTATATGAATATATCATGATAAATCAAATATTAATAAATCAAATAAAGAACTTTAGTATAATTTGCTCCCATGAAATTATCAGAAGAAAACTCATTGAACTTCTCCATGACCAATACTGTTTGCCATGGTGCTGAACATCCTCCCTGAAACCAATGACATGTATTTTGTTTTACCTACAGATTCAAGAAAGCATTAGATGTTGTACCCTTGGACATGCCTCTCAACAACATAATGCATGAAATTGTCTCTGTGACAATGAGTTTGGACCAGGTCATCATTTGAATACATCATTTGAATAAATGTTTCTTTAAGAAAATATTAGGGAACATAACAGTACATCAATAGGCATAAGTATAGGCAGCTACCATTTCACAGTTCACTGAATGCCTAAATAAAACAAATATGCAAAGTGTTATATTTCTGAGGCAGCCAAAAGACACACAAGTTTTGTGGAATATTTGTACACTGTGTGAAGATACATTGCTGTGGTTGGTTTAATAAAGAGCTAAATGGTCAGAAGCTAGACATGAAGTAAAGGCCCAGCATCCAGACCAACAGAAAGGAAATAGGAGGAGATAATCAAGGCACAGAGGAGTCACCAATGAAATATGGAGGGAATCAAGCTTACAGAATGAAAGAAAGCAAAAAAGCCACATGGTAAAATGCAGTTTAATAAAAGCAGGTTAATTTAAGTTATAAGAGCTAGTTGGACAAACTTTCATAATTAATAAGTTTCTGTGTCATTATTTGTGAGCTGCAGGTCCAAAGAAAAATCCAACTACATATGATATCCAATATGGGACGCATATTTCCACACAGGACCTGAGAAAGTAGTCTCTGGGTAGGCTCAGCATACAGAGGCATGGCTCTTTTAAAAGGCCCTACTATCAAGCACTTAAATGGGGTTTATGAGCAGTAGGTTTTGTGCACTACTTGGAGGAAGGAGACTAGATAGATGTGTTTTCCAGAGTTGGGGCAGATAGACATGCCCCAGGATGAGGCCATAGGTATGAGATTCAGCGCTCACCAACCCAAAGTAGGCAGAGTCAACTGTCAGGCCATGTGCTAGTGGCAGAGGGCCTAGCCACTGCTTAGCAGTTTAAGGTTTGGTTGGCACTTCACCTCAGAGAACACTGCAAGTGCACATCTGCAAGCACTTAGTAAAATATATTACAGACCAAGAAAACCTCTGAATAGATACAGAATGCTTAAAATGTGTTTAGATGCTGAAGAAAGAAAAGAAAATGGGTATAGAAAGTCATAGAAGAATAAATAGTTTTAAAATAATACATAGTGAATTCTTTAAAGAGAGAGTAAAGTAATATAAATGGAAAAAGCCACATAAAGATGGGAAATACACATGTTGTCTGGATCCTGTATGGTGTTTTGCTGAGTTTAATTTTTTTACATGCTAATGAACAAAAACAATAGCTGCTGAGACACATTGGATTATGAAAACTACTAAATTAAACCAACCAATATATTTAACAATTAAAAACAGAATGGAAGACAGAAAATGTGCTGTATTGGGGAAGAGTTTGTGCTTTTGTTTCCACAGGAAAGGAAAAGCTATGGATTCCTTAAAAGTTAAGGAAGACCAGATTTGATTGGGGGAGATCTCCTGAAAATCTTGGCCACAGACTTAAAAGGAAAAAAAAGACTTTAGGACAGATGACATATATGCTGATCCCTCTCCTATGGGAAGAGCTCTGAGACTGGATGAGACATGATAAATCTTGTTGGCTACAGAATCCTTTTGACATTTTGGTTATACAGTCCAAATGGATTTATAAATTTTTTTTTCCTTTAGAATTATTTTATTAAATCATAAATGTACAACAGCTTCTTAACTCTACACACGCACTTAAATTTTTAAAGGAAAAACGTTATGTCTTATTACACCATGATCCTGGCTAATAGCTTTTCAAAACTTGAGAAAAATCTTAAAAAAGGTTTCACATGTCACCTGAAACTTACAAATTTAACATTATCAAAGAAGGAATGCTTCTACACTCTTACAAAGACCACTAGAAAGAAACAACAATTAAAAAGCTAAGAAACTGTCTCAAAGGCATTTTTTTACAATCCTTCCTCCACAGTAAGGTAATGTTATTAAATAATCCAATCCATTCACAAAATGGCTCTCTGCATCTGCTCTGGTGTCTTCTGCCATATCACTGCATATTTATGCATGACTGAGATAAGAGTTTCCTTAACATTGTTATTTCGATAACCTGAAGCTGTTCTGTTACCTCTGGGCTCTCATCCTCTCCTATTTATACAGTGAAGCCCATGGTAAGTAGGAAGAAGCTCAGTATCGGCTCCTCCCACCATAGCCCCCACTTCCTCCACTTCCTCCAGGACCATAGTTTCCTCCACCATATGGTCCTCCCATGTTCCTGCTACCACCAAAGTTTCCACTCTTCATTGGGCCATAGTTAGAAGGTTGCTGGTTATAATTTCCAAAATCATTGTAATTTCCACTTCCATAATTTCCTCCTCCATAGTTGTCATAACCACCTCCGTAGCCCCCACCCTGGTTGCCATATCCAGGTCCTCCACCACCATATCCTCCTCTTCCTCCTCCATAACCAGGGCTACCTCCAAAATTGCCACCTCCAGGTCCTCCTCCATACCCATTATAGCCATCCCCAAATCCACGTCCACTTCCATATCCATCAGATCCCCCCCTAAAGTTGCTTCCTGGTCCTGGTCCAAAATTGCCACCGCCACCACGAGAATCCCCGAAACCAAAGTTTCCTCCTCTTCCACTCCTTGAACTTTGGACTTCCTGCATTTCTTGTCTAGACAATGCCTTTCTAACTTCTGCATTGTGACCATTGATGGTGTGATATTTTTGCAATACAATTTTATCCACAGGATCATGGTCATCAAAAGTAACAAAGCCAAAGCCTCTTTTCTTCCCAGACTGCCTATCAGTAATTATTTCAATAGTATCAATTTTTCCATATTCTTCGAAATAATCTCTAAGGTGGTGTTCCTCAGTATCTTCTTTAATTCCACCAACAAACAGCTTCTTCACAGTCACATGGGCACCTGGTTTTCCAGACTCCTCTCTTGCTACAGCACGATTTGGCTCAACTACCCTGCCATCAATGGAATGAGGCCTTGCAGCCATGGCAGCATCAACCTCGGCCATGGAGGAGAAAGTTACAAAACCAAATCCTCTTGATCTCTTGCTTGCAGGATCTCTCATAACCACACAGTCTGTGAGCTTT
This sequence comes from Peromyscus attwateri, assembly GCA_902168425.1. Taxonomy (NCBI): domain Eukaryota; kingdom Metazoa; phylum Chordata; class Mammalia; order Rodentia; family Cricetidae; genus Peromyscus; species Peromyscus attwateri. The sequence goes on along the minus strand of CABHPP010117427.1, from coordinate 35,959 downwards.
CCCCATTGCTCGTAGTAGTTTCTCAAATTTTCTTCTGTGGTTTCAAAGCTTAAGCCACCAATAAAGAGTTTACGGAACTGTTCCTTTTCTCTCTCCATCGCGGACTCAGTCGCTTCAGCCCGATTTCCCGCAGCCGAGCGAGATGAGAAAGATCTCCGCGGACGAACACGCACGGGACTCGTCCTGACGCTGGAGGGAGAGCAGCCGCTGCTCCGAGACACTGCGCCGCGGGGAACACCTGCACACGCCGCGGGGAACACCTGCACACAGGACCCGGCGCCCGCTGCTACTCGGATTTATAAATTTGACAGATAACTTTTACCTGCTCAAACATAAAACAAAAAAAAAATCATTTTTACCTAACTTGTGCACACCACTGATTCCATCATTGTGTTAATTTATATATGTATGTTACCTTTAAAAGTTTGTATGTTTTCAGAACAAAGGACTAGACACCAACATAGACATGTAGTCCAGGTGATTCAGCCTCTCAGAATACCTCTGTTGCAGTTTCCTCAAAGCTTCTGCATCCAGAAAACCTTCAAAGCTGCTAGCTGCCATGGTCCAGCCTCACACACTACTCTAGCTGGAAATTTAAATAAGCCCTGCACTTTCCCATCACACAGAGAATAGGCAACAAATGATACAGCTAGCTCTTCCATTAATACTTGACCATTATCCCCATTTTTTTCAGGGTCCCGTGAGATGCCATTACTCACAGACAACAGGAAGGAGTCTAGAGTGCATGATGCCCACATACCCAAGAGGTGGAGTGATTGGTTTTTGATTATTCAGTGGGTTATGGGTGTTTGCCATTGATTGGGGTGGGGGGCTGGTTATAAGTTGTTAATAGGAATGGTCAGGAAGAAAACTAAACAAAAAAAAATTAGATTCAGGGATCTCATTCTGAAAAGAAAAAAGGGGGATATAGAAATTATAGGATAAAAGGGTAGATTATTGAATCTATTTTCAAACTGAAAAAAAGGAACTACATCTCAAATATTTTTACATTTGTATGGATTTTTGTATATTGATAAAATTTAAGATTATTTTTGTTATATTGTATATATGTTTCTACTCTTGTTTTTTTTTTTTTTGGTTTTTTTCGAGACAGGGTTTCTCTGTGTAGCTTTGCGCCTTTCCTGGAGCTCACTTGGTAGCCCAGGCTGGCCTCGAACTCACAGAGATCCGCCTGGCTCTGCCTCCCGAGTGCTGGGATTAAAGGCGTGCGCCACCAACGCCCGGCCTCTACTCTTGTTTAAGATATTTTTCTATATTGATACAAATTTAAGGTTATCTTTGTTGTACTGTGTATGTTTCTATTCTTAAGTTATTGTACCTATGCAGATAATTTAACAATGTACTGTAAAATTCTCATCCTTTAAAGTTGTTATTACAAACTATTTAGGATAATTTAGAAATACAGGTTAGCAGTTAGTCATTTAACAACAAAATTTGTCATGGTGCTAGGTATGTTTTCAAGGTCAAACAGAGATATATTTTATACAGACAGATAGACTTCAAACATTTCAGAGGTCTACAGAATATGGTATTTAAGATGTTTTGATAACGTAAGGTTTTTTTCCTGACAATGAGACATGTCTGCTCCTGGTAGCACCAATCTACTTCAAAGAAGAAGATGGGCATCAAAGAACATCATATGAAGTTTGCTCTCTTTATGGTAAAAGTTAGCCACTGGGTAAGAAACTGCCCTTGCCTCAACTGCTGACAATATGCTCTTCAAATTGGACAAGTAGAACACAAAAGAAGGTGAGTGCCAAACTTTGACAAGACAATGTAGGACGGTCCTTCAAAAATTTCCTGCTTCACAGAAAAGTCTGTCAGATATTCTTAGGCCTGTAAGCCAAAGATGGATGCCTCAGTGCTGTAGAGGAATCTTAGGTGCCAGCTGTCTCTGTAATTTCTACAGTTTTTGGAAGTTGTTTGCTATGCACTTCATATTTACTCAGGGGATATTATTTCCTTCTCTGTTCTCTGATGTAGTTGAAGATGAGATAATTATTAGTTGCAGTTTTCCTTGTTATCAAATTCATAAAAGAAACTCACAAAAGGGGTATAAAGTAAATGAGGTTGAGAGATATAAAAGCTTAAATTATTTATCTGAGAAAATGTTTTAAGGTTTAAAAAGATGGTTTTAGAATGGGAGTACAAGTTATGACAAAAATAGTTTAGGGGTAAAACTTTAAATTCATCAAGATATGATATGTAAGAGAATATTTTCTCTGAATATGCCAAATACAAATGGAGTGGACATTGTGAATGTAGTTCTTATCTGATAATTGTCCTTATTATATTAGAGTTAAAACACTTTCCTCTTTATTTTTTATTTATTTATTTGTTTGTTTTTTGTTTATTTATTTATTTATTTATTTATATTTAGGCAAAAGGGGAAAATATTGTGGGATATTTGTACACTGTATGGAGATATATTGCTGTGATTGGTTTAAGAAAGAGCTGAATGTCCAATAGCTAGGCAGAAATTAAAGGCCTAAGTTCCAGGCAGACACGAGGAAGTAGAAGGTGATAATTGAGGTGCAGAGGAGTCACCAATAAGACATGGAGAGAGTTGGAATTACAGAATAAAAGAAAGCTAAAAAGCCAAATGGTAGAATATAGATTAATAAAAGCAGTTTAATTTAAGTTATAAGAGCTAGTGGGACAAGCCTAAGCTAAGGCTGAGCTTTCATAATTAATAATAAGTTTCCATGTCATTATTTTCTGAGCTGGTGGCCCAAAGAACAACCCAACTACACACAAGGCAGTAAGAGACTAGAGTCTGACATTCAACAGACAGGACTGTTTCTATTATTTATTAGAGCACAAAACAAGGGACAGCCTCTCTTCTGTGGGAAACTGAAGGGTCTGTCAGAGGAAAAGGCTAGCTGTCACCCTTTATAAAGGTCCTAAGTGGAATGAGAAGCTTAAGAATGAGGAAACTGTTTTAGCATGGAGCCAACATTTTCTCCCTGGGTCTTTTCTTTCCTGATGTTGTTTGTCCATGCAAGACAAGCTGATCCAAAGGATATTCCTTTATAGGATGACCAAGAAGGTCCTGTTTTACAAATGGGGCACTCCATCAAACATGGGGCTGAGCAGTTTGTTCCTTCTGCCTGCTTGCTTAATAAGAGTCATCAGTCTCCTCTTGCCCTCCACTGAGACATTCAGCGTTGATTCCTTAAGTATTTACTGAATCTCCTGCTTGACCAGAAGATCATGAAGCTCCCCAGCCTCCCTTATCATATGTGTGAGATATGTTTTATTAAAACACATATGCACACAGTTGAACACACACACACAGATACTTCTAATTCTTGAGAGAACACAAATAAAATGAATTATATATTATGTATTACTGTTTTGTTGTATCATTCTGTCTGTTAGATATAAGTGTTTATAGATTGCATTATATTGTATTTAGGACAGTGTTGTGGCTTTCGAATCCAATGGAAAAGATTAAAGACTTAGACTCAATTCAAACTTTGATTAAATGAATTTATTCTTACTGCTAGCAGAACACCACCCTTAAAGCCAAACAGCATATCATGTCAAAGAGGACTAAAAGAAGTGTTAATAAAAGTAGATATCAAAGATGTACATTACAATTGAATCCATAGCTGGGAAAGAATATTATTTTACTCACCTCAGTTATTTCCCTTTCCTGTTGTACAGTAATAAAAAGACCACTTTATCCCAGTCTCACAGAAATAAGCAAGTTTATAAAAGCAGAAAGCAGAATACCACGATCCTATTCTTGTCTCTCCTGCATGCTAGGATCTTACAGGCATTCCAGGGAAAAAAGCAATGATCCTCGAGGGAGATTAAGTTTCTTCAGTCATCACACAGGAGTTACATGTAAATTATTACATAAGTCTGAGCACTCTAGGGGGAAGTACGACTAATTGACAGCGATAAAGCAGGCAGTAACATAGTGCCATCAGGTTAGGCTGTCACATCCCTATGACTGCATAGAACTCCTTTGGAACCTGTGCTAAAAAGTAATTCTCACCTAAATTGCCTAATCATGTCAGAGAGAATAATAGTAAGAGTTTTCTATCCAAATTAAATTTCTCAAACATTGGGAAATGATGAACTAATTATACCTCCTCAGAAGAATAAAAATACCTACTTTGCAATCAACACAAACAAATATATATTCCTACATATACTACACAAAGTATATGTAGCTTAGTGTGATTTAAGAGGGTAAGTTAAAATTATAAAAAGTGTAAGTGGAAACTATAATATATTAATTCACAAAGAGGACCTAAAATACCTTGATAAAGACAAAAAGAAAAATAAATTAGAAAATTAATATTAATAGCTATTCATCACAACCAGATATTTAACAGTGCAAAAGAAGTTATATTTTTGAAAAGAAGGTTTCTCAAAAGAATTTGTAGCCGGGCGGTGGTGGCGCACGCCTTTAATCCCAGCACTCGGGAGGCAGAGCCAGGAGGATCTCTGTGAGTTCAAGGCCAGCCTGGGCTACCAAGTGAGTTCCAGGAAAGGTGCAAAGCTACACAGAGAAACCTTGTCTCGATAAACCAAAAAAAAAAAAAAAAAAGAATTTGTAAAGTATTTCTATAAAGTTAGTTGGTATATGGTATCTGATACAATGTCCAGGAAATATAAAAAGGCTTCAAAAAAAGAAAATAACCTGAAAAAGCAAATAATTACAAGTTTAACATCATATACTCTCAAGAAGTAGAAACAGAGCACAATGAAATATATGTCTACGTCTAAAATGTCTCTGAATGACAATGTCTATCAGGACCTCTTGTCCCAAACTCCAGGATCTAGCTTTATTCTGGCATTGAATCCATGGCTTTTCTGTGACAAAGACAAATCACATTCACTTGTGGAAAACTTCTTCCTGCCTTAGGTTATAGTTCTTTCTTTTATTTTTGGTTCCTTGGAATTTCTGGAATTGTAATGAACTCTGCTGTGCATATCAAATTTCATATGTTAAATTGCTTCTCTTCCTTTCAGTGATAAAGAATGAGAGAAAGATTTATGGAATTATTTAAATATCTAAATTGCTATATTCTCACAGGCAGCAGATTATCAGAGATATTTTATTCTTTGCTGTGGATAAAGGAAATGCACCTTTTCAGCAAATAAAACTCATGGTATTCTGGAGAGCTTTAGGTTATATGAAGATTAAATAGGAAAGTCTCTGAAAAGTTTTCTCTGTATTAAATATTTAGTATATTGGATAACAATATGGTTAGGCATAAAAATTATAAAAATACTAATCATGAAAAATGTTTAGATTAATATTTAATTTAAATTAATGTTTAAATTAATCTGTAGCTGATGGGAACATTTGTTTCTTCTCTTTTTTTAATTATTTAATTTCTGATTTTGTGTGTGTGTGTGTGTGTGTGTGTGTGTGTGTGTAGATATGTGTATGTGAATGCACACAAAGAGAACAAAAACATGGAATGCCCTTGATTTTAAGTTACAGATGGTTATGAGATGTTCATCATTGGTGCTGGGAAATGAAGTTAAGTCTTCTGTCAGAGCTGGATGCTTTCTTAAGCACCAGTTAATACTAATTGAACCATTTATTTTCTTAAAGGATTTTGATATTACATAATGATTAAATCACCCTCCTTTTCCCTGCATTCTGTGCCGTGACCTGCTTTGCTTTCTTTACAATTCATGGCTTCTTTTTCTTTAATTGTTGTTATATGTATATATGTGTGTATATGTGTATTCCTAAATACATAAATAAAACCTGTTCAGTCGGTATAATGTTAATTATATGTATATTTCATGTCTTTTTTATTTTCAGTGAAGCTCTGAGAAGAATTGGGATAAGGGAAAACTGTTGTTCCCAGATCGTGACCCCCAGAGAGACCATGGAAGAAGAGTGTGCAGGAATGCAAAAGCAAGGTTTAATTTGGGATATCCAATACAAGCCTAGGTAGGGACTTCGCCCAACAGATCCAACGCAGTGGAGGCTCGAAGAAATGCCTGTCTCTCTGCAAGCTCAGTTATTAAAGGCAAAAATGACAAGGTTCCATCACTTAGGGGTGCTAGTACGGGTACAATTCTGATTGGCTTGATTATAGGGACTTTCTAGAAATCATGACTTAATGTTACTTCGAAAGGGGTGGTTGCCTGTCCCCATTGACTGCCCTCAGGTGGGGACATTTCTGTGGTCAGTTACCCTGGAAACGAGGGTTGGAACATTCCTTGGTTAAACAGTAATCACCAAATGAATACCTTGTGACTCTGTACTTGGCACTTTCTAATTTCTGGACTCTGGGTTGACAGGTTCCAGTAACTCAAGGCCTGTTCCAATAACTCAAGGCCTATAGCTAAAATGGAGAAAGCTTAGGCCTTATTTCTAAGATGGAGGCATTTTGTTCTCATTTTGGTCTCACAAAACATGATCAAAATACATTGTATGAAATTTTTTAATAAAAATAACTAGATCTTCTTTTTTAATTACTATAACTCCTTAATTTTTCTTTCTTGTTTTTGTACGATGAATGCATAGGTGTTTACAAATATGACACAATTTTTCACTTCCCCATATCCCTTCTTATGTGTTGACATGTTCTGTGTACATTTGTTAGGCTTCTGTCCCTAGTGGCCTTTCACATTTTCTCTATTTTTACAGGTTGTGTTTATTACCCTTTTATGATCTGAGAAAAAAATTATCTCCAATTCTCAGATTCTAATGATGTTTTTCATTTGTTTCTCTACATGTGAATTTATATTTAGAATAAAATTAAAAGAACATATGTGATAGGAATTACGTACTTTACACAGGTCAATTGTATCAAAACACTCATTGCTTTAAATGAGCTGGATTATTTGATTTTATGTATTTTTGCAGTAAGAACTGAAAGACTCACCAGGCAAAAAGAATGTGTAGAAGTTTAAGCCCAGACTATTTCACACATCACTTTAAAAATCTTTCTAAACCCTCTATACAGTGAGTCATGATGTGTTCTTACAGATACATATATTTTTATATTTCTACAATTGGAATCAAATCTATTCCAAATACTTTATTTTTATAGTTAAATCTATAAACAAATTTTGTTAATAATTTATACATAATTAGTCACCTTAAATGTAAACAAAGACATGCTTTGATGAATAAAACAGTGAACATTTCTTATTTGGGAGTAGTGGTCATATATTACAATCACTCATATACTACCTAGTATATGTAGAGGCAGTTATTTTTATATTAACATGTATACTATTTAAAAGCAGTATCTTTTTTCACAATATATGAACACTTGCTACTGTTATTAATTTTCTAGTTTTATGACCCATGTATATCTATTCAAACCTTTCAGGTTAGTTAAATTCAGAGTGCATCCAATTAAATCACTATAAAATATCCCCCTTGGCCCAACACTAAAATCTAGAAATAGTAGACTAGATCAAGTTTGCTGTGTCATTTTTTTATAGATCTTAGATTGAAGCTTCAAATAATAGAAAACATGGAGAAATCATTTAATATTGGCAGTATTAATTACCATCCATATCTTTCTAACAAGCTGCTTTTCTGAAGCAAAATCATCAGCACTATGCCATTTTTATTCCATGATTTACCCTTAATGATGCTGTTTCAGGATACTGAAAATGAGCTACAATAAAAATACAATTGGGTGATAGAGAATTACCAGTATTCTTACATAAATTCTTACTGTATTAAACAATTACACAAATTAAACAATTATGATAACTGAAAATATGTTTTTCTCCTCTTGTAGAATGCATAGCACTTTCATATGAATCAAGCTTCCAGGTCAATGCAAACCACTTCCATGTTCTATGATTCACATATGTAGTGGCTTTGGCAATAGCAGCCTGCTGGAGGGTAACAAAGAACAATGGCAATATCTTATAATGTGAGGCTGGGGGTGTCTATGGGACCTAATTGGCTAACAACTGGAAAAGATATAATAGACTTCTGCCACTAGGCTTCAATTATGTTTGCCTTTTGGTAATTAATAGGGACATTGTTTCTCTGTTATAAGATTAACTTAATTTAAATTCTTTCCATATTCATATATATATATATATATATATATATATATATATATATATATATAT
>CABHPP010117427.1:0-27753 GCA_902168425.1 Peromyscus attwateri | reverse complement strand
ATATTTTAGGAAAGTTCTCCAGTAAGAAGTTTCCATATGACTTTTTTGAAAGTTCTTTAATGTTAGCTTTCATCTCTATATCTCCTGTTGGTATGTATGACTCTACTATACATTTTTATTGTTGAAGTAAATTTATTTTATATTAAACTATAGAAAATATATATTCTTCATGGAACTAAATCTATTTATGCCATCTGAAGCACGTTCTAACCATCTTCAGAAGAATTTCATTTTGCAGACAAGTAATTTGGATGACATATGTTAGGAATATATAAGTTAATGACCTCTTTCAATTTCAAATGTACATTAGAAGTGCTGAGAAAATATAACCTAAAATGTACTACAGTAAGTTTTATTTCTTTCTGGCAATTTACTAAATAATGGATAAAATCTTTGATTTTTCCTTTAGAAATTGTAGACTTCATGAATGAACAGCTGTATTTTTTAAAGCTTTAAAGAACAAGATAAATTTTGGTGGGTCTGCTTTATTAATAATATATTAAACACAAAATTATCTACTATTTTATAAATATATAATCAATGTATTAATAAATTATTTAACTGTTATACAATAATTATCTTATTTTTTGTTATAGTGTATGCAATAATATATTATATTAATATGTTAATAATGTAATATTATATTATATTAAGCATTGCTGGATGATGGTGGCACACGCCTTTAATCTGAGCACTCGGGAGGCAGAGCCAGGTGGATCTCTGTGAGTTTGAGGCTAGCCTGGTCTACAGAGTGAGATCGAGGACAGGGACCCAAGCTACACAGAGAAACCCTGTGTTGGAAAAAAACAAACAACAGCAACAACAACAACAAAATATATATATATATATAAAACATTATATGTCATTAATATGTACAGTGTGTTTATTAAGTTATATAAATTAAATGAATTCCAGATTCATTACATTTTTATCTAATCTTATAATCTTAGCAATATTAAAACATAATTTCAGTTAGCATTTCCTTCTATCAACATTTCACAAGGCCTAACTTTTCCAAAGTTTTGTTATACTTTAATACAATTTTTCTCTTCTAGATCTATTAAACCCAATGAAAAAAACAATGGTAGAGGAGGTCTTAGGACCTGAGGGAAAATTACTGTTATTGAACCGAATTGACATGGCAACACACTCCGTTCCTAATCATTTATATCTGTACCCATAGAAAATGTAAGTCTACATCATAATCATAGAAGCTTCTCTTTACAATGATAATAAAGAATGCAAAGACTCACATGTGTACTGTGTACATAAGTAAGTGTTGAATGCTCTACCCTTACACGTCATTCATGACACCTCTTCTAAGGCTTAGAGACCATGAGGGAAGATGAAGACACAGAATGTAGGAGTTTGAATATAAGGAGATGGGCTGTTTTATTGTTTGGGAATTTCATACATCCGTATAATGTATTTTGAACAAATGAACCCCCAATTATTTTACTTCTAATGCCTCCTTATTGCCTCTAACATCTTTCTCTCCCAACATCAGGTACTTCTTAAAAAACAAGCAAACAAAATGTTCAGAACAGAAAAAAAACTAAAAACCACTGAGTACACTTAGTGATGCTAGTATGAGCACATGTAGGAATATTTAGTGGACTATATCCCTGATGAAATCTGGTGCTCACAGGTAGGCTTCCTGTTGACTTTCTCCACTTTCTCTCTTTCCACAGACCCTATCTGCAGGGCCTCCCCTAACACTGCAGCAGAACACCATCTGCAACTTCCCCTTCCCCAAGTTCATACCTCCTGTGGGTCCCCCAGTCCATACCCGCACTGAACTCCCTTCCCCCATTGTCACTGTGTCCAGTCCCTCAACTTGCATGGACACTCCATACTCAGCCACAGGCTATGCCTGTCAGATGACCAGGTAGGCTACCTACAGACTTTCTCCAATCTCATTGTTCTGGCAGACTCAATATCTGGATCACCCCTACTGCTAAAACACATCCCCATACCTGACCACCCCTTCCCCACCCTCTAATACCAACATACCAACAAACATTCTCCATGAACATACCAGCTAAGCAAAGCAATATAACAGCAACACACAGCCAATAAAACAAGAAAAAAACACCAACTCAACAAAGACAAACCCAGAAATCAGCACCTAGACCTAATTACCCCAAACCCAAATGCCTAGATGCCAGGAGTCAGCATAAGAACAAAATTAATCACAACCAGGACAATATGTCTCCACCACAGTGCAGCTATCCTACCAGAGCAGGCTTGAATATTCCAACATAGCTGAAGCACCAGAAAAATACCTTAAAACCAACTATTTGAAGATGATAGAGGTTCTTAAAAAGGAAATTAATAACTCTGTTGGAATTCAGGAAAACAACTGGAGAAAATAAATAAAGCCCTTACAGAAAGCCAAGGAAAAACAAAATGTTGAAAGAAACAAATAAAGCTGTTGAAAATCTGAAAGTGTGATAAATCCATGGAAGTCTAGTTAAGGAGTATTAGGGAGATTTATTAGGGTAAATTTTGGAAATACACTCACAAAAACACAATGGAGTAAACAGCTGAAGTTATCCTCTAATCTGACCAGGAACAAATCCACCTAGCAGTTCAAACAGACCAGGAAGTAGGCAGCAGAGAGAAGACACTCATGACCCTTCCCCCTTTCCTTTTAAGAGGTCAGTACAACTGCAAGAAGCACTGACTCCTTCAGACCCTATAGCCCAAGGTCATGGGTGGAGCAAATGCCACTACATTTACCGTTTTTGTTTAAATAAGAAGGTTCTAAACTGAATGCAAACTATATGCAATAAGAATGATTATCCAGTATTGTCCAGGAAAAACAAAGGGTAATAATATTAACAAAAATGGAGCTACAACCAACAAGGGCAACATCAAACAAGAAAGACATGTTAAGTGTCCAGAAATGTCCAGATCACAGGTAAATGGCAAATTACCGAGATTACTCCAATAGCTGTTCTGTCCTGGGGATTCTAACTCTAGTATGTAATATGTTCTAGCTAAGATATGAGAAGATTGTAACTGTAACTATCTAGTCTTCAACTCATCAAAGACCTAAGAAGGAACATAATAATATCTGAGAAAACAGAAAATGCAAGCAAACAATTTCCATAATTCTTGTGAAACAGAGATAGCTGGCAGCCTGGACAGTCACCTAAGTTTCTCAGTATTATTGGAGCATCCATTTTGGCTACAGGCCTAGAATATCTGACAGACCATTCACAGAGGCAGGGGTTTTGAAATACCATCTTACCCTGTCTTAGCAAGATTTAGTAGTCACTTTTCCTTATGTCCTGCTCATCCAAAAAAGACGGCATCCATACTGTCAGCAATCAAGGCAAGGGCAATTCTTTGCCCAACACGTCATTTTGTGCTGAGAAGAAGACAAACTTCCAAATGGAAAAGTCTAAGAAGCCCAATATTCTCTCAGGATCAGATCGGTACTGCCAGGAGCACTCATGTCTCATGTCAATAGAACTCTAAATTATGAAAACGTTTAAATGCCATATTCTCAAGGTTTATGAAGTGTTGAAGATTACCGATCCATCTGACATATGTTTCTGTAAATCTAGAGAACCTAACTAACATAACTATAGAAATGATAAGCATGGGTGACTATAGTTCTGTAAGTCTTATCTACCTAAATAACCTAACAATTAAGGCTATACATTAACAAAGTAAACAATCTATAAACAGATGTACTGTATAAAAACAGTGACCTTAAAATTGAGACAATACACAAAATATCTTAAACAGAGGTAGAAATGTATAGTGTATTAGGCGATATGACAATATCCTTAATATGTATCAATATACAAAATATCCTAAACACAGATAGAACATACATATAATAATATGAAAATATAGTTTTACATTTGTATCAATTTACAAAATATTTCAAACAGGAGTAAAAATATATGTACAATACAATGAATATAGCTTTGTATTTGCATCAATATACAAATTATCTTAAATAGGAATATAAGAATAGTTGCCTTTGTATCAAATATATAAGAATCCATATCAGTGCAAATTATGCAAGGCTGATAGTTTGTTAAATCACTTCACTAGTAGATACAATAATTTACCTTAATAAATTATACCTATGCATTCCCCTTTTTCTTTTCTAAAGAAATACTGAGTCTAAATTTTATTTTTCCACCAGCAACCCTATAAACATCCATCCATAAACCTGAGAAAAATTAAACCTTTGGGAGAGGGGTGTCATTTTCTTAGAATTGCTTCCTACTGTAAGGGGATGATAGTATCTCTGGTGGGGGGGGGGTCCTTAAAAAAGCTAAGATAGTGAAGTCTCAAAAGGACTAGCTGTAGAGTCTGCAGCCAGTCTCAGAATAAAGGGTAAGATTGTCTGAGATTCTGTCTAGAAGTGTAGTATGATGGACCATCTCATGTTTGAACTGTACCAAAGAATTATCAGTCTAAGACTGCTCATTGAATAATGTTTTTAGGTACAATGACATCTTTCTGGACTAAGTAGAGTTGTTGTGGGGCCCCATCATCCTTCTACAGACATTAGACATTGCTATTGGAATGACTTAATTTTCACTGTGGAAAACTTGAACATTATTAATATCAAAATGGAGAGTTTGGATTTAGGGTGATTTTGAGGAAGGATTTCTAATCAAGAATAAACATGGAAAGAAATAAAATATTGACAACAATGGTCCCTAGATTATGGGTTTTCTTCTGTGTCACACCAGTCAGCTCTTCTGATATGAAACAGAGCCTTTTAGCAATATTCTTGGGTTTAGAGAAAGAAAGAGCCACTTTCTAACACCAAAACCAGCTTGATTTGTAATTGAATCAGGACCACAACTATTCTAAGTTAAAGAGATATTGATGTTAGGCAATGAGATAATACCGTGTAGACTATATTGGTACCAATAAGTCCTTCCTTTATGTGTTGATATCTAGGTGTTCAAGGCCTTATGATTTCTTGAAAGGGTTTTTCTATTATCCTGTAAAGACAAAAAACAGAACCCTGCCCCAACCCTTGTTTGTTGAGTCTTTTCTTACAACTTGTAGAGTTGCTGCATCAGTGCATGAGCTATTACTTTTCCTTATCAAAGGATTTCTCCTGTTCAAAGAAAATTTTTATTAATTTTGCTGGTATCCATAACTTTTCTTCTCCCGCAGAAACAAAAGCAAAACCCCTTCCTGTAGCTAGAGTTTTCCTGCCTGGCCCACAGTCAGGATAAATCTCTTTCACCTGCCAGTCCCACCGCCGCTCAGACCCAACCAAGGAAACACAGAGACTTCTATTGCTTATAAACTGTATGGCCGTGGCAGGCTTCTTGCTAACTGTCCTTATATCTTAAGTTATCCATTTCCATAAATTTATACCTTGCCACATGGCTCGTGGCTTACCGGCATCTTTACATGCTGCTTATCCTGGCGGTTGCTGGCTGGCAGGCAGTCTCCTTCTGCCTTCCTGCTCTTTTAATTCTCTCTGTTAGTCCCGCCTACTTCCTGCCTAGCCACTGGCCAATCAGTGCTTTATTAGCAACACATTTGCCATACAGAACATCCCACAGCACCTTCCCCAATGTAGGATGTATCCTGATTTCAATTCTGAGGTCAACACATCTTTTAGGTAAACTGGTTGGTTTAGCTCAGGAGTTTTTTCTGTTGTCTGTCTCTCCACAGCTGTTGTTCCTTTCTCATTAGCACTGAGAAAATTCAAGGTTAATAAAGGATTATGTAATTTCTCTCCAGGGGTCATTGTGATCGCTTTCTGTTTATTTAGCATATCCTTTAAAGTTTTATTGGATCTTTCTATGACTGCTTGGTCTGTGGAATTGTGTGATATACCTGTAACATGATTTATATTGTAATAAGCAAAAAGCTGTCTCATTTTATTTGAGACATATACTGGAGCATTGTCAGTCTTAATTTGTACAACTAATCCCACAATGGTCATAACTTCTAAAAGGTGTGTAGTCACAGAGTTAGCCTTTACAGAACTCATAGGAGTTTCCCATTAAAATCCTGAATAGGTGTCAATGGTATGGTGTATATGTTTTAATCTTCCAAATTCTGAAAAAAATGAAACACATCCATCTGCCAAAATTCATTTATTTGTATACAATTAGAATTTCTTACTATAGGTAATGGAGTTTGGTATAGAAGGAACAAGCAGGACTTTTTTTTATAATTTCCTTGGCTTGTTGCCAAGTGATGGAAAAGTCCGTTTTCAAACCTTTGCTATTTATTTACATGCTGTTTCTTATGGAATTCTGAGTCTTCTAGCACATTATTTATTAATAATTGATCAATCTTATCATTACCTTTTGTTAGAGGATCTGGCAGCCCTGTGTGGGATCTGATGTGAGATATCTATATATCTATATATAAAGATATATAGATATATAGATATATATAGAATCTCCATATTTCTGATGATTTCTTATAATTGTGGAAATAATAAAGATAATTCTGTGTTATCAGGAATAAATTCAGCAGTTTCAATATGTAAAACAACTCTCTCTGTGTATTGAGAGTCAATAACTATATTGAGAGGTTCTGTGAAGTCCATTAGTACCATAAGAATGGCACACAGTTCTGCCTTTTGTACAGAATTGTAAGAGCTTTGAACCACTTTACTTAAGTCTTCTGATTTATATCATGCCTTTCCTGATTTATTTGCATCAGTATAGAATATGAGGTCTCCAGAGATTGATTTTTGCTATACAATGTGAGGAATGACCCATTCAGTTCATTTATGAAATCTATTCATTTGCTTTTGGGATAACAATTGTTAATCTCTCCCAAAAAGTTACCGCAGACCCTTTGCCAGTATTCATTATTTTTCCATAAAGAGAAATTTTCCTCATTAGTTAAAGATACTACAGTTTCTGCTGTATCCATTCCTCTCAACTGATAAAGTAATAATTTTCCTTTTAGAATCAAATCAGAGATCTTTGCTACATATTTCCTACATAAGTCTTTAATTTCTTACTCAGTTTACACGGTAGAAATATCCATTCTAATATAATATCTTCCCTCTGCATCAAAATCCTTGTGGGTGAGTGTCTAGAATACAGATAAGTACTGGATTTACATGATCCATATGTGCTTCTCATATTTTCTTTTCTACTAGAGTCAATTTATTCTCAGTTTCAGCTGATAATTCTCTTGGACTATTTAAGTTCTTGTCCTCTTTTAGGTTATTGGCCAAATTTATTAGTCTACTTTTGGTATTCCAATGATAGTCTCTAAGTTGGAAATGCATTCTAACAATTTCTGAAAATCATTAAGAGTCTTCAAGCAATCTCTCTTGAGTTGTACCTTTGGGGTACTAAGTTTCTGTAGATCTATCTTATATCTTAAGCAATTAATACAATTTCTTCTTGGTATTTTTTCAGGATCAATTTATAATCCCCAGTGAGGCAAAACTTTCTTTACTTCTTCAAACATGTTTTCTAAGGTACATAACTTTGGATCAGCTAATAAGATATCATCCACATAATGGTAGATTATAGATTGTGGAAATATTGCATGAATTATTTCCAATTGTTTTTGTACAAATATTTTGTACAAAATATTGGCACAAGGTAGGGCTATTTAGCATTCCCTCTAGGAAGACCTTCCATTGATATCTCTTGACTGACTGGGAATTATTATAAGTAGGTACTGTGAAGACAAATTTTCTCTGTCCTTTTCTTGTAGAGGTATGGTTAAAAAAAACGGTCTTTTAAGTCAAGAACTATAATAGGTCATTCTTTAGGTAACAGAGAGGGCATGAGCATCACATTTTTTGGGAGCCCATAGACTGAATTACTTTATTAATGGCTTTCAGATCTGTCAGCATTCTCCATTTACCAGATTTCTTTTTAATAACAAATACAGGAGAATTCCAAGGGCTTGTAGATTCTTCAATGTGTTGAGCATTTAACTGCTCCTGAACTACCTTTTCTAAAGCTTGTAGTTTCTCTTGTGTCATATACCATTGACCAACCCAATCAGGTTTATCAGTTAGCCATTTTAAAGGTAGGGCCATTGGTACTTATGATAGTTCAAAAGCAGTTGTGCTCTGTTTATATATAGACTGAATGGTTGGTGGCTGTTTTTTATAGAATTTTATAATATTATTCCCAGAAACAGGAATTGGTCTATATTCCACTTTTGAGATTGGAGAAATTTTACTCTGGGTATTCCATTGCTGTAACAGATCTTGGCCCCAAAGATTCATTGCTATGTATGCCACATATGACTTCAGCCTTCCTCTTTGTCCTTCTGGCCCTATGCATTCAACCCATCTCAAACTTTGTTTTACCTGAGATAGGGTTCCAATCCCTACAAACTGGACATCTACCTCTTGAAAAGGCCAATTTGGATACCATTATTTTAGTGTAATTATAGTCACCTCCACACCTGCGTCCACCAGTCCTCCCTGGACAATACTTTTAATTTGTACTCTAAGCTTTAGTCTGTGTTCATTTATGGAAGTTTGCCAAAATATTCATTGCATGGTGTTTTTTTGGAATTTTTGATCTATCTATCTAAGTTGTCCTATCATGCAGGCAGTATCATTTTTTTGTATTAGGCACTGGGTTATTTAATTGTTCTGGGGAGGAATTTCCTCTAGAGTGAGTGAAAATGTTTGGACTATGTTCAATTTGGGGCAAGAAGCTCCCTAAGTTGTTTCCCACTGTTAAAATGGTTGCCTCATATGTCTCTTTTCAATTTGCATTCATTGATTCAATGTCGACATTTGCTACATCATCTGCATAATCCAGAAGGTTGGAGTCTCCTGTTTGGGTTATTTCTAGAAGAAACATTGCTTCTAAGAACACCCTTTGTACAATTTCTTCTTATATGACCTGGTGTACTACAGTTAAAACATTTTTTACCTTGATGTCTTCTTTCATTTTTGGAAATTGCCTATCCTATTCAAGCCTTATTACCATACTTAAGAGACTTAATACTATTGTATGTTGAATCCATTTCTCTAGAGATGATGACCTGACCTTTCAAGGTATAAGTATTCTTTTGCATTCTGTATTAGCATTATCAAAAGCCATTGATTGAATTAATACTTTTCTTAATTCTTGGTCTGATTCTGCATTGTTTATAGCCTTGGTCAGTCTTTGTAAAAAACCAGTAAACAGTTCTTTTGATCCTTGAAAAACCTTCATATATAGTTCACTTGGTTTCCTTGGTTCTGAAATTTTTTTCCCAGACATTTAAAGCTGCTGTATGGCATAGCGATAATGTATGCTCATGAAAGGTAGCTTGCACATTTATATCAATGAATTGACCATCACCAAGAATTTGATTTTGGGGGATTTCATAACCTCTAATTTTCCCT
Source organism: Peromyscus attwateri (assembly GCA_902168425.1). Taxonomy (NCBI): domain Eukaryota; kingdom Metazoa; phylum Chordata; class Mammalia; order Rodentia; family Cricetidae; genus Peromyscus; species Peromyscus attwateri. The sequence continues at coordinate 18,419 of CABHPP010117427.1, read as the reverse complement.
TGCTGCTCAAGAGCCTTAGCTTCTTCTCTCAAATGGCTTTGCCATTATAACTGCTGGCTATATTTTAACACAGTTGACATTAACACTTTCCTTTTAAGAGGTCACAAACAATGGCAAAAAGCACTACATCCTTTGGGCTCTATATAGCTCAAGGTCATGGGTGTAGCAAATTCCACTACAGAAACAACAAAGAAAATGCTAATTGAAGGAATTCTGGAAATTAAAAACTTAGAAATGTGAACAGGAACTACAGAAGCAAGTTTCACCAACAGAATAAAAGAAATGGAAGACAGAATCTCAGGCACTGGTGGTATGACAGAACAGCAGTTCTCAAGCTTATTTCTGATGGTCTTAGCGATTGCAACACCACTCAGTAGCAAATTTACAGTTATAGAGTAGCAATTAAAGTAATTGTATGGTTTGGGGTCACCACAACATGAGGAACTATATTAAAGTGTCACAGTATCAGGAAGGTTGAGAACCGCTGTAATAGAAGAAATTGGTACATCAGTCAAAAATATATGAAATATAAATATTCTTGACACAAAACATCCGAGAAATCTAGGATACTATGAAAAGGCCAAACCTAATAATAATAGAAATAGAAGAAGGAGAAGAATCCCAGATCAAAGGCCCAGAAAATAATTTCAATAAAATCAAAGAAGAAAAATTTCCTAACCTAAAGAAAGAGATGCTTAGAAATGTTCAAGAAGCTTAAAAAATATCAAATAAATTGGACCAGAAAGGAAAGTACCTTCAATACATAATAATTAAAACACTAAACAAAGTAAGAATATTTAAAGTTACAAGAGAAGAAGAGAAAGTAACATATATGTAGATCAATTAGAATTATACCTTACTTCCCAATGGAGATTGTAAAAGCAGAAATGCTTGGACAGATGTACTTCACACTCTAAGAGACCACAGATGATGGCCCAGAATATTATACACAGCAAAATTTTCAATCACCATAAATGGAGAAAATAAGGTATTTCTTGATAAAGTCAAATATAAACTGTATCTATCTTCAAATTTAGTCCTACAAAAGGAGTTAAAAGGAAAACTCCAAAAAAAGGAGGTTAACTACACCCATGTACACCCATGAAAATATAGGAAATAAATAATCTTGTACCAACAAAACAAAAAGAAGGGAAGCACATACACATGTACTCATACACAAAGAAACATACCAACACTACTACTACTACCTCCAGAAATGACAACAAAAGAACAGGAATCCGCAATGATTGACCATTGATAGATATGTCTCAATATCAATGGTTTCAGTTCTCTAATAAAACAAACAAACAAACAAAAAAACACATGATAACAGAATGGATACAAAAACAGTATCCATCCTTCTGCTAGATACAAGAAACACACCTCAACATTAAGGATAAATATTATTTCATGGTAAATGGTTAGTAATAGTTTCACCAAGCAAAGGTACCTAAAAAGCAACTGGAATAGCTACTTTAATATCTAATAAAATAGACTTCAAATGAAAATTAATCAAAAGAGATGGGGAAGGATGCTACATATTCATCAAAGGGAAAGTACACCAAGATAGTATTTCAATTCTTAATGTTTATGCCTCTAACACAACAATGTCTACTTTTATAAAATAAACACTTCTATAGTTTAAATTATATATTTACATTCACACACTGACACTGAGGAACTTCAATACCTCACTGTCACCGATGGATGGATCATTCAGAGAAAAACTTAACAAAGAAATGCTGGAGCTAATATATGTTATAAATCAAATAAACCTAACAGGTATCTACAGAGCATTGCACCCAAACACAGAAGAATATACATCTTCTCATCATGTCATGGAACTTTCTTAAAAATTGACCTCATATTTGGTCACAAAGCAAGTCTCAACACATACAGAAAATTGAAATAATTCACTGCATACTATCAAACCACCATGGATTAAAGCTGGGTATCAACAACAATAGAAAAAAAATGAAACAAAATGAAAGCTTTTATTCATGAAACCTGAAACAGCCTTGATATCCTTTAACTGATTAAGATAAAGAAAATGTGGTCCATTGTCACTATGGAGTATTGCTCAGCCATTAAAAAAAATGACATTGTGAAATCTGTAGGAAAATGGAGGGAACTAGGAAAAAAAATCATCCTGAGTGAGGTAACCAAGACCCAGAAAGACAAATATGCTATATATTCACTGATAAGTGGATTTTAGCTGTTAAATAAATGACAATTAAGTTAACAATCCATAGACACTGAGAGATTAGGTAAAGAGGAAGGCATTAGGTGAAACATACGTGTCTCCCAAGAAATGGGAAATAGATTTTTCAGATGGACTGGGGGTGGGTGGGGATGGGATTGGGAAGGATCAGGTAGTGGGGAAGAATGGAAAGAGAGAATATGAAGAGAGACAGATGGACTAGGGAGGTATTTTGGGGGTAGTCTGGAAACTTTCTAGAATCAATGAAGGTGACCACAGTGAAGACTCCTAGTAATGGAGGATACAGAGTCTGAACTAGTCATCTTTGTAACCAGTCAAGTCTTCAAGTGGTGGGACTAAGCTACCTTCAGCTCAGTTGTTTGCCAAGGGTGTCCTATGGAGTTCCCTAAACAACCCAGTTGATGTTAGGACAGAGGGTTGCTCTAAAAAAAAATAACTGTCAGAGGGGACCCATTGCCAAGTACAATATTCACATAACCTATTGGTGGAGTTGGTGCCTACAGGGAGTCTTTATCCATCAATTCTACTTTCTTTATCACTGGAACGTATTCTGCAGGCTAAGGAAAGAGAAGCTAAGACATCAACCCAGCTACAAAACCTTCAACCTACATTCTGTCCTGCCTGCAAGATATGGTGAATCAATGGTGACACAGAACTTGTGAGAGCAGCCAGTGAATGTCTAATTTAACTTGAGGCCCATGTCACAAGAAGGAACACATTCTCTAAACTGCCTGAATGGCCAGGAACTAGAAACAAGATGCCCCAACACACCTAGGGTATAACCAAATGCAAATGGCAATCAGAAAGAAAGACAAAAGAAAGAAAGACAGGAAGGAAGGAAGGAAGGAAGGAAGGAAGAAAGAAAGAAAGAACGAAAGAAAGAAAGAAAGAAAGAAAGGAAGGAAGGAAGGAAGGAAGAAAGGAAGGAAGGAAGGAAGGGAGGAAGGAAAAGAAAAAAAGAAAATCATGAAATTTTTCCTAATGATATTCTGCTATACTCATATAAAGATGCATAGTCCCTATCAGAGAAGCTTCCTCTGGCAGCATATTGGAGAGGGTGCAGAGACCACCAGCCAGACATTATGCAGAGAGAGAGAGAGAGTATAAATTGGAGGTCTCTATCAGGTCGTTGGAGATCAGGCAAGCCCAGGGAACAAAGGGAGGAAAGGTTCTAGGAATCACAGGGGATGGGGGACACCTGGAGAACATGGCCCATTAATCAACTAAGCAGGACCTAAGTAGATCACAGAGACTGAAGTGAAAAACATGAAGTCTGCAAGAGTCTGCACCAGGTCCTCTAAATGTATGTTATGGCTATTAGGTTGGTATTTTTTGTAGGACTCTGTATTTGTCAGAATTCTCCAGATCTAGAGTCACAAAACTTATGTGGAATGTACTCTGGGAATGTTCTTCTATTGGGAAAAGATGGGGAAGTTGATCTGTGGGAGAGAGGAGATGGGGCAGAGTGAACGAATGGAGGGAGGGAAAACTGGTGGGAATGTATTTTATCAGGGAAGAATCTGTTTTCACTAAAAAGAATAATCTGATTCTCTCTCCATTAGCAATTAATTAAGATTTTGTTAGGTAGCATATATTTATTCAGATTATTCATTTATTACCAAATTACCAATTTCTGGAGGATGGAGTTTCATTATTAATGTGGGGAGGTTTCTATAAATGTATCTTGATAAAATAAAAATAAATTAAAATCCTGTAATGCCAAGGAACATTTCACTTCTAATAATCAATGTCCTTTGATGTGTGTCATTACAAATTTGAGAACAATAAAAAATACCTGTAGAAACTTACATAATAGGCAGAAAATAGTGACTAGCACAAAATCAGACATGCTTAGTTCCATTAACAGTTAGCACTTAACCTAAAGCTGTATTTTCCTAAAGCTATTTACTCATTGTAAGAAAATGTAACTGAGACCTACTTTTAGTTTAGGCAGCTTCCTTAGAAAAGGACATATGAAAAGCATGCTAAACATTATAAACAAACAAGGTACTAGCTTTAATAAATGCACAAATACTAACATTATAGGTATTTTAATACAGAAAATAAACCTTAAAGTTTTGACAGAAGGGCATAAAATTTACTATCATTATATTTGGGGAAATAAACCAAAATCTCATGATGAAAAAAATCATGTAATTCAATTATTGACTTTATAGTAAACCAGACACTGTTAAGGATGCATTAATTAACTAAAAAGTAATGAGGGACATGTTTTAAAAATGCAGAAGAGATAATCAAAATAATTGAAACTATCTTTGTGAGTGAAAAAAAAACAAGTAAAGTTGACTGAAGAATTCTGATATAATGTGTTCAGTGCAGTGGAAAAAAGAAGGCTAGACATGATGACCAAGAATGATGGAAAGTACTGGTTCATGGATTCAAATCCAAACAGAATGAACTTAAATAGATCCACATCAACAAAGTTGGATTTTGAAATTATAAACATTTGCAATAAAGCTATAAAGAAATAAAAAGGATAATTAAAACATCTAAAATATGTATGGGTGCTTGGAAAAATTTCCACAATGAGGTCATGAGCATGCTCTTAATAATAATAACCTAACAAATAATTATTTCCTTTCCTCAACTGTGCACCTGTGATTTATTATACACAACTACACACAAAACACACACACACACACACACACACACACACACACACACACACACACACATTTTAAAAAGAAATCTGGCTAGTGGAGATTGGTAACAGACCTAAGAGCAATTAACAAGTTAATTCAGCTGATGGGCTCTCTACAACCAGGAATTTCTTTGCTTACTCTGTTACCTAAAGGATGAGTCTTATACTTATCAATTTAAAAGACTGTTTCTTCTAAATATTCTTACAAGAAAAAGACAGAGAAAGATTTGCCTTCACGGTTCCTACTTACAGCAATTCTTAGCTGGTTAAGAGATATAAATGGAGGGTTCTCCCACAAGGAATGTTAAATAACCCAACCCTGTGCCAATATTTTGTATGATAGCTATTGGAAGTAATATGTAAATAAGTTCCTAAATCTATAATTTATCATTACATAGATGATATTTTACTAGGTGATTCAAATACAGATACTTCAGAAAGAATGTTTAAAGACATAAAGAAAATTTTGGCTTGTTGAGGATTACAAACTGCTCCTGAAAACATACAAACAGGAGATTCTACTAATTATTTAGGATAAAAATAGGTCTAAAAAAATTAGACCCCAAAAGGTGCAAATTAGGAGAGATTGATTATGGACTCTTTTTTTTTCCATTTCAGTTCTGTTCATTTAGTTATTGTTTTAAAACCACGATGTGTTCATTTGTAATTTCAGCCTAAAAATATACAGAAAACATATCAACAAAAATCAGAACAAAACAGCAATGTCTACAGGAGTATAGGTATTTTTTCTTTCATTTTTCTTTATTAAGAAATTTTCTACTCCACATACTATCCACAGATGCCCCCTCCTCTCACCTTCCATCCCTCAGTCAAACAACCATCTTCCATATCCAGAGGGCCTAGACCATTCCCTTGGGGGCTCCACAGGCACCAGTCCACACTTCATGGTCTTCCACTAGTGTGGCCAGTCATCTCTGCATGTCCTCCCATCATGATCTCTCCTCTCTCTCATCATTTGGATTCCCGGAGCTCAGCCTGGTGCCTGACTGTGGATCTCTGTATCTTCCTCCATCAGTCAATGGACAAAGGCTCTATGATGACAGCTAAGTTATTTGCTAGGCTGGTCACTAGAATAGATTGGTCCAGGCACCCTCTGAACCACTGCCAGCAGACCAAGGTGGGGTCAACCTTGTGGATTCCTGAGAGCCTCCTCATCACCCTGCCTCTTCCTCTGCCTAGATGATATTTTCTAGTTCCATCCTTTTGCCTGCAAATTTCATGATATCATTGTTTTTTACTGCTGAGTAGTACTCCAATGTGTATATGTGCCATATTTTCTTTATCCATTCTTCAGCTGAAGGGCATCTAGGTTGTTTCCAGGTTCTTGCTATTACGAATAATGCTGTTATGAACATAGTTGAGCATGTGTACTTGTGGCATGATTGAGCATTCCTTGGATATATGCCCAAGAGTGGTAAAACTGGGTCTTGAGGAAGACTTAATCCCAATTTTTTGAAAAACCGCCATACTGATTTCCAGAGTGGTTGTACAAGCTTGCATTCCCACCAACAGTGGAGGATTGTTCCCCTTGCTCCACATCCTCTCCAACATAAGCTGTCTTCAGTGTTTTTGATCTTAGCCATTCTGACAGGTATAAGATGGTATCTCAGAGTTGTTTTGATTTGCATTTTCCTTATGACTAAGGATGTTGAACAATTCTTTAAATGTCTTTCAGCCATTTGAGATTTTTCTGCTGAGAATTCTCTGTTAAGCTCTGTAGCCCATTTTTAATTGGATTGTTCAGTATTTTGATGTCTAGCTTTTTGAGTTCTTTATATATTTTGAAGATCAGTCCTCTGTCAGATGTGGGGTTGATGAAGATCTTTTCCCATTTTATAGGCTGTTGTTTGGTCTTATTGACCATGTCCTTTGCTCTACAAAAGCTTCTCAGTTTCAGGAGGTCCCATTTATTAATAGTCCTTCTCAGTGTCTGTGCTACTGGTGTTATATTTAGGAAGTGATCTCCTGTGCCAATACGTTCCAGACTACTTTCTACTTTCTCTTCTATCAAGTTCAGTGTAACTGGACTTATGATGAGATCTTTGATCGACTTGGACTTGAGTTTTGTGCATGGCAACAGATATGGATATATTTGCAATCTTCTGCATGTTGACATTCAGTTATGCCAGCACCATTTGTTGAAGATGCTTTCTTTTTTCCATGGTACAGTTTTGGCTTCTTTGTCGAAAATCATATGTTCTTAGGTGTGTGGATTAATGTCAGGATCTTCAATTCCATTTCATTGGTCCACATGTTGGTTTTTATGCCAGTACCAAGTTTTTTTTATTGCTATAGCTCTATAGTAGAGCTTGAGGTCAGGGATCATGATGCCTCCAGAGGTTGCTTTATTATACAGGATTCTTTTAGCTATCCTAGGTTTTTTTTTCCATATAAAGTTAAGTATTGATCTTTCCAAGTCTGTGAAGAATTGTGTTGGGATTTTGATGGGTATTGCATTGAATCTGTATATTGATTTTGGTAAGATTGCCATTTTTACTATGTTGATTCTACCTATCCATGACCATGGGAGATCTTTCCATTTTCTGATATCTTCTTCAATTTCTTTCTTCAGAGACTTAAAGTTCTTATCATACAGGTCTTTCACTTGCTTAGTTAGAGTTACCCCAAGGTATTTTATATTATTTGTGGCTATTGTAAAGGTGATGTTTCTCTGATTTCTTTCTCAGCCCCTTTTTCATTTGTTTATAGGAGGATTACTGATTTTTTTAAGTTAATCTTGTATCCTGGCACCTTACTGAAGGAGTTATCAACTGTAGGAGTTCCCTGGTAAAATTTTTAGGGTCACTTATGTATACTATCATATCATCTGCAAATAATGAAAGTTTGGCTTCTTCCTTTCCAATTTGTATCCCCTTGATCTCCTTTTGTTGTCTTATTGCTCTAGCTAGAACTTCAAGTACTATATTGAATAAGTATGGGGAGAGTGGACAGCCTTGTATTGTTCCTGATTTTAGTGGAATCACTTTTAATTTCTCTCCATTTAATTTGATGTTGGCTGTTGGTTTGCTGTAAATTGCCTTTATTATGTTTAGGTATGTTCCTTGTATTCCTCATCTCTCTAGAACCTTTATCATGAAGGGGTGTTGGATTTTGTCAGAGGCTTTTTCAGCATCCAATGAGATGATTATGTGTTTTTTTTTCTTTCAGTTTGTTTATATGGTGTATTATAATTGACAGATTTTTGTATGTTGAACCATCCTTGCATCCCTGGGATGAAGCCTACTTGGTCATGGTGGATAATTTTTTTGATGTGTTCCTGGATTCAGTTAGCCAGTATTTTATTGAGTATTTTTGCATCAATGTTCATGAGGGAGATTGGTCTGTAATTCTCTTTCTTTGTTGCATCTCTGTATGGTGTGGGTATCAGGGTAACTGCTGCCTCATAAAAAGAATTTGGTAATGTTCCTTCTGTTTCTATGTTGTGGAACAATTTGATGAGTATTGGTATTAGCTCTTCTTTGAAAATCTGGTAGAATTCTGCACTGAAATCATCTGGTCCTGGGCTTTTTTTGGTTGGAGGACTTTTAATGGCCATTTCCATTTCCTTAGGGGTTATTGGTCTATTTAAATAGTTTATCTGGTCGTGATTCAACTTTGGTATGGGGTACGTATCCAGAAAATCATCCATTTTTTTCAGATTTTCTAATTTTGTGGAGTACAGGTTTTTGAAGTATGACCTGATGATTCTCTGGATTTTCTCATTGTCTGTTGTTATGTCCCCCTTTTCATTTCTGATTTTCTTAATTTGGATACTCTCTCTCTCACTGTTTTTTGGTTAATTTGGATATGGGCTTATCTATCTTGTTGATTTTCTCAAAGAACCAACTCTTTGTTTCATTGACCCTTTGTATTGCTCTCTTTGTTTCTATTTTATTGATTTCAGACCTCAATTTGAATATTTCCTGGCATCTCTTTCTCCTGGGTGAGTTTGCTTCTTGTTCTAGAGCTTTCAGTTGTGTTGTTAAGTCACTAGTGTGAGATTTCTCTGCCTTCTTTATGTGGGAATTTAGAGCTATGAATTTTCCTCTTATGACTGTTTTCATGGTGTCCTGTAAGTTTGAGTATGTTGTACATTTGTTTTCATTGAATTCTAGGAAATCTTTAATTTCTTTCTTTATTTCTTCCTTGACCCACTGGTGATTCAATTGGGCATTATTCAGTTTCCATGAGATTGTAGGCTTTCTGTAATTTTTGTTGTTGTTGAAATCTTACTTTAAGCTATGGTGGTCTGAAAAGACATAGGAGGTTATTTCAATTTTTTTTTGTATTTGTTGAGATTTGCTTTGTGACCAAGCATGTGGTCAATTTTGGAGAAGGTTCCATGGGGTGCTGAAAAGCTATATTCTTTTGTGTTAGGATAGAATATTTTGTAAATATCTATTAAGTCTATTTGAGTCATAATGTCTGTTAGTTCCCTTATTTCTCTGTTAAGTTTTTGACTGGCAGACCTGTCCGTTGGTGAGAGTGGGGTGTTGAAGTCTCCCACTACTAGTGTATGGTGTTTGATGTGTGATTTAAGCTTTAGTAATGTTCTTTTATGAATGTTGGTGCCCTTGTATTTGGGGCATAAATATTCAAAATTGAGACTTCATCTTGTCAGATTTTCCCTGTGATAAATATGCAGTATCCTTCCTGATCTCTTCCAGGTGATTTTAGTTTGAAGTCTATTTTATTATATATTAGGATATCTATACCAGCTGGCTTTTTAAATCCATTTGGTTGGAAAGTCTTTTCCCAACCTTTTATTCCAAGGTTCTATCTGTCTTTGAAGTTGAGGTGTGTTTCTTGTATGCAGCAAATGGATGGATCTTGTTTTCATATCCATTCTGTTAGCCTGTGTCTTTTTATAGGTGAATTGAGACCATTGATATTGATGGATATTAATGACCAGTTATTGTTAATTCCTGTTATTTTTTGGTGATAGTGTTGTATGTTTCCCTTCTTTGGTATTTGTTGGTATGGGACTATCTATTGCCTGTGTTTTCATGGGTGTATCTAACTTCCTTAGGTTGGATTTTTCCTTCAAGTGCTTTCTGTAGGGCTGGATTTGTGGAGAGATATTGTTTAAATCTGGTTTTATCATGGAATATTTTGTTTACTCCGTCTATGTTGATTGAGAGTTTTCCTGGGTATAATAGTCTGAGTTGACATCCATGGTCTCTTAGTATCTGCCTAATATCTGTCCAGGACCTTCTGGCTTTTAGAGTCTCCATTGAGAAATCAGGTGTTATTCTTATGGATCTGCCTTTATATGTTACTTGGCATTTTTCCTTTGCAGCTCTTAATATTTTTTCTTTATTCTGTATATTTAGTGGCTTGATTATTATGTGGCAAGGGGACTTTTTTTTGGGATCCAGCCTATTTGGTGTTCTGTAACCCTCCTGTATTTTTTTTAATTTATTTTATTTTATTTTACAATATAATTCAACTTTACATATCAGCCATAGATTCCCCCGTTCTACCCCCTCCCGCCCCGCCCCCTCCCCCTGGCCCACTCCCCATTTCCATCTCCTCCAGGGCAAAGACTCCCCCGAGGATTGAGATCAACCTGGTGGACTCAGTCCAGGCAGGTCTAGTCCCCTCCTCCCAGGCTGAGCCAAGTGTCTCTGCTAAGCCCCAGGTTTCAAATACAGCCAATTCATGCACTCAGCACAGGACCCGGTCCAACTGCCTGGATGCCTCCCAGACAGATCAAGCCAATCAACTGTCTCACCCATTCAGAGGGCTTGATCCAGTTGTGGGCCCCTCAGCCATTGGTTCACAGTTCATGTATTTCTATTCGTTTGGCCACTTATACCTGTATTCCATCGATCCCTGGTCCCAACAACTCTTACTCACATAAATCCTCCTCCTTCTCCCCGATTGGACTCCCGGAGCTCCACCCAGGGCCTGACCGTGGATATCTGAAAGACATTTAAGGAATTGCTCAACATCCCTAATCATTAGGGAAATGCAAATCAAAACAACTCTGAGATACCACCTTATGCCAGTCAGAATGGCTAAGATCAAAAACACTGAGGACACCTTGTGCTGGAGAGGATGTGGAGCTAGGGGAACCTTCCTCCACTGCTGGTGGGAATGCAAGCTTGTACAGCCACTTTGGAAATCAATATGGCACTTTCTTAGAAAATTGGGAATCAATCTCCCCCAAGATCCAGCTATACCATTCTTGGGCATATACCCAAGGAATGCTCAATCATACCACAAGGGCACTTGCTCAGCTATGTTCACATCAGCATTATTTATAATAGCCAGAACCTGGAAACAATCTAGATGCCCTTCAACTGAAGAATGGATAAATAAACTGTGGTACATATACACAATGGAATACTACTCAGCAGAGAAAAACAATGACACCCTCCTGTATTTTTATAGGCATTTCTTTCTTTAGGTTGGGAAAGTTTTCTTCTATGATTTTGTTGAATATATTTTCTGTGCCCTTGAGTTGGTATTCTTCTCCTTCTACCCCTATTATTCTTAGGTTTGGTCTTTTCATGGTGTCCCAAATTTCCTGAACATTTTGGGTCATGACTTTGTTGACTTTAATGTTTTCTTTGACTGATGAATCTATTTCTTCTACTGTATCTTCAACGCCAGAGATCTGCTCTTCCATCTCTTGCGTTCTCTTGGTTATACTTGCATCTGTAGTTCCTGTTCATTTCCTCAGATTTTCCACTTCCAGCAATACCTCAGTTTGTGTCTTCTTTACTGACTCCATTTCAGCTTTGAAATCTTGAACTGTTTCCCTCACTTGTTTAATTGCTTTCTCTTGGCTTTCAAGGGACTTATGATTTCTTCCCATTTTTTGTTTGACTTTTCCTCGATTTCTTTAAGGGAATTTTTCATTTCCTATTTTAAGATCTTTAATATCTTCTTAAAGTCATTTTTATGGTAGATATCTTTTGTTTCTTCTGTGTTGGGATATTCAGGTCTTGCTGATGTAGGTTCTGATGAAGCCATATTGGTTTTTATGTTGTAGATTGTATTTTTGCACTGGCATCTACCCATCTCTTTCTCTACTTGGTGCCAGCAGTGTCTGTGTCTGAGGGAGCCTTTCTTGGTCGGATTGATACTCTTGATCCAGTGGGAGCTCTTGGTGTAGTCGATGCTGATGGACTTTTTATCTTAGGGAGCAGCTCTTAGTCCAACTGGTGCTAGTAGGCTCTGTCTCAAGCAGTAGCTGCAGTCTTAGCATGTGGTCTTAGCATGACCTGTCTGCAGGAGGTCTGCCTGCCACCTGGCCTCTTAGTCCAGTTGGGTGCTGGCAGGCTCTATGTCAGAGAACAGTTGCAGTCTTGGAGAGTGGGTGGGATTTGGAGGAGGTAGGGCTTGTGTTACATGATCTGAAGGGGGATGGGGTAGTCTGGCCTGTGTGTAGGATGTCTGCCTGCCAACTGGCCTGAACCTGGCACTGCAGTGGGTGGTGGTGTAGGGGCACAAGATTGTGGCCCTGGATCCAAAGCCTAGGGGCTAGGGTGTTCGGGTATGAGGATAAAGACTCACCCCTTAGTCTAGTCAGGTGCTTACAGGCTCTGTCTCATGGAACAGTTGCAGTCTTGGAGGGTGGGTAGGATTTGGGGAAGGTGGGGCTTGGGTTACAGGATCTTATTGGGGATGGGGGTAGTCTGACCTGTGTGCAGGAAATCTGCCTGCCAACTGGCCTGAAACTGGAACTGCAGTGGGTGTTGTTGTAGGGGGGCAGGGTTGTGCCTCTGGGCCCAAACCTAGGGGCTGGGGTGTTTGGGTATGAGGATAAAGACTCACCTCTTTTTATTTTATTTTATTTTATTTTATTTTATTTTACAATATAATTCAACTTTACATATCAGCCATAGATTCCCCCGTTCTCCCTCCTCCCGCCCCGCCCCCCTACCCCTGGCCAACCCCCCATTTCCATCTCCTCCAGGGCAAAGACTCCCCTGAGGATTGAGATCGATCGACCTGGTGGACTCTGCCCAGGCAGGTCTAGTCCCCTCCTCCCAGGCTGAGCCAAGGGTCTCTACTAAGCCCCAGGTTTCAAACAGCCAATTCATGCACTGAGCACAGGACCCGGTCCAACTGCCTGGATGCCTCCTAAACAGATCAAGCCAATCAACTGTCTCACCCATTCAGAGGGCCTGATCCAGTTGGGGGCCCTTCAGCCATTGGTTCACAGTTCATGTGTTTCCATTCGTTTGGCCACTTGTCCCTGTATTCCATCGATCCCTGGTCCCAACAACTCTTGCTCACATAAACCCTCCTCCTTCTCACCAATTGGACTCCCGGAGCTCCACCCAGGGCCTGACCGTCGATATCTGCATCTAGTTCCCCCAGTCACTGGATGGGGTTTCTAGCACGACAATTAGGGTGTTTGGCCATCCTATCACCAGGGTAGGTCAGATCGGGTTATTTCTCAACTATCGCTAGCAGTCTATTGTGGGGGCATCTTTTGGATTTCTGTGGGCCTCTCCAGCACTTTGCTTCTTCCTATTCTCATGTGGTCTTCATTTATCATGAACATTCCTTGTGTTCCCTCTCTGTTCTTGATCCAGTTGGGATCTCCCGCTCCCCCAAGTTCTCTTTCCCTCGCCCCTCGCCCCTCATTACCCCCACTCACAGCCAGACTATTCTTGTAGATCTCATCCATTACTCCATCATTGGGCGATCCCCGTGTCTTTCTTGGGGTCCTGTTATCCAGGTAGCCTCCCTGGTGTTGTGAGTAGCTGTCCAGTCATCCTTGTTCCACAACTAGTATTCTCCTATGAGTGGGTACATACCATGTTTGTCTTTCTGAGTCTGGGTTACCTCACTCAGGAGGATTTTTTCTAGACCCCTCCATTTGCCTGCAAACCTCATGATGTCATTGTTTTTCTCTGCTGAGTAGTATTCCATTGTATATATGTACCACAGTTTATTTATCTATTCTTCGGTTGAAGGGCATCTAGGTTGTTTCCAGGTTCTGGCTATTACAAATAATGCTGATATGAACATAGCTGAGCAAGTGCCCTTGTGGTATGATTGAGCATTCCTTGGGTATATGCCCAAGAGTGGTATAGCTGGATCTTGGGGGAGATTGATTCCCAATTTTCTAAGATAGCGCCATATTGATTTCCAAAGTGGCTGTACCAACTTGCATTCCCACCAGCAGTGGAAGAGAGTTCCCCTAGCTCCACATCCTCTCCAGCACAAGGTGTCCTCAGTGTTTTTGATGTTAGCCAATCTGACTGGCATAAGGTGGTATCTCAGAGTTGTTTTGATTTGCATTTCCCTAATGATTAGGGATGTTGAGCAATTCCTTAAATGTCTTTCAGCCGGTTCTGGTGGCGCAGGCCGGTAGGATTTGCTGAAGGAGGCAGAGGCAGGTGGATATGGATTTCAAATTCTCACCTCTTAGTCCAGTCAGGTGCTGGCAGGCTCTGTCTCTGATTATGGACTCTTAATGAATTTCAAAGATTATTCAGAGACATTTTCTATTCACAGACCTGAGTAATGTGTGACTTAAATAGTCCAAGAGAATTATCAGCCAAAGCTGAGAGAGAGAATTGGTTTTGGTGGAAAAGAAAATAAAGGATGCACATGTAGACATGTGGATCCAAAGCTTGATAGCATTTTTGGTTATTTTACCCTCTAAGTATTCTCCTGCAAAAATTTTAAAGCGGAGCGAAGGTATTATATTTGAATTAATATTTCTACCAAATGAACAAGGTAAGAAAATAAAAACTTATGTGGAAAAGATCTCTGAGTTGATCTTAAAAGGTAAATTGAGACTTCATAAATTAGCATGAAGAGACCCAGTAGAAATTGTTTAACTTTAACTAAGGAGGAAATTGACAAATTGTTGTCAGAAATAATTGTGAACCTTGGCAGAGAGATTACAATAATTTTGTGGAAAAGATTCACAACAAATATCCCAAAAGAGATATAAATCAACTTATAAAGAGAACTAACTGCATCCTTCTTCACATTGTTTGGGAAACACCAATATCTGGAGGCCCTATATTTTACACAGATGCAAGCAAACAAGGAAAGGTAGGTTACAAGTCAGAAAATTTAAGTAAAGTAGTTCAAAGTCCTTATAATTAGGTTCAAAAAATTATAATTAAATCCTATTCTGAAGGCATTAATGGATTTTTCAGAACCCCTTAATATATTTATTGACTCTCACTCAGTATGCTGAAAAAGTGGTCTTACATATTGAAACAGCAGAATTTTCCCTGATAAGTCAGAATTAACTATGTCAATTATTCAGTTACAAGATATAATCAGGGATAGGAATCACCCCTTTTATATAACTCACATTTGATTCCATGCAGGTCTGCCAGGCCCTTTAGCATGAGGTAATCATGTGAGTTGTAGTTGGAAGTTTTCCTGTGTCCTGCCCAGCCGGTGGTTGGGACAAATCTTTCCCACTCACACCCCCAAAGTAAAAACACAGAGGTTTATATTAAATATAACTTCTCAACCACCAGCTCATGCTTATTACTGACTAGCTCTTACACTTAAATTAACCAATAATTCTTATCTATTTTTAGGCATGTGCCTTGGTACCTTTTCTCAGTTCTGCCTTGTCATCTTGCCTCCTCTGTGTCTGGATGATGACTCCTGATTCAGCCCTTTCTCTTCTCAGAATTCTACTAGTTTGCTTATTCCACCTATACATCCTGCCTGGCTACTGGCCAATCAGAATTTTATTTATCAACCAATCAGAACAATACATATTCACAGGATACAGAACAATATCCCACAGCAGAGATTGATAAACTATTAAAAAGAAATGTGCTGGAAATCTCCAAATTTCATAAAAACATAAAGTCAATAGCAAGGGTTTAAAAAGGGGTTTTCCATAACCTCTCAATAAGCCAAGGAAATTATGAGGAATGGCCTACTTGTTCTTATTACAATCAAACTCCACTACCAGCAGGATGTAACCCAAAGAGTCCTGACAGGAATGAAATATGGTAAATGGATGTGTTTCATTTTGCAGAATTTGGAAAATGGAAATATGTACACTACACCATTGATACCTACTCAGGATTTTACTGGGCAACTGCTCTGCATTCCAAAAAGACTGATTCTGTAATCATGAATTTGCTAGAAGTTATGGCCATCATGGGTATACCTGTACAAATTAAAACTGACAATGCTCCAGCATATGTCTCTGGTAAAATGAAACAGTTTTTGCTTATTAAAATATAAAGCATATTACAGGTATAACACACAATCCTACTGACCAAGCAACCACACAACGATCAAAAATGAACTCTAATGATATGCTAAATAAACAGAAAGGGGTAACAAAAAAACCCAGAAATAGATTATATAATGTGGTATTAACTTTGAATTTTCTCCATGCTAATGAGAAAGGAATAACAGCTGTGGAGAGACACTGGGTAATAGAAAAAAACTACAGGATTAACTCAGCCTATATACTTAATAGATGTGCTGAACTCAGAATGGAAACCAGGACATATATTATGTTGGGGATGAAGTTTTGCTTTTGTTTGTACAGGAGAAGAAAAGCTATGCATACCATCAAAATTGATAAAGGTTCGATTTGAACAAGAGAGACTTCTTGATCAGAAGAGGGAATAATAGTTCATCAATGAGTGTGACTGCTCAATTTGAATTAACTTATACAATTAACAAATGCTTTTCATTTAATCAGATACAACTTGCCAAAAGGGAACATCCCCAAAGTTAGCATTTGGGAAGCATTTTTGGCTTTGTCCTTCAGGAAAATGAAGGCTGAGGAATCTGAAGAACACTGGACAATTGAGACAACTGAAGAAAAATGACATAATATCTAGAAAAAAAATGTCCCAAGAAAAGGAGTAATTGGCCTATTGTTATATCACATATTTAACAGGATAAAACTTCATTGTCTTCCTAAATGTTTGTTTCTGCTGTTCTCTATAGACCCATAGCACAAATGGTCATTATGTAGACCCAGTTCTATAAAAAAAAAATAAAGCTGGCTTTGGTGTTGGAGTATGGCTTTCTGCTTCTCCAAACCCAAGCATGAATGGTAAAAGAAAACGCAAAATTTCTGTATCATGTCAGAAGAGCCATCTGATATGGGACAGAAGAAACCCCAAATAAAGGAACTATTTTATTGCCACTAATCTCATAATTCTTTGGTTCTATTTTGATTCTTTGAAACTTTTCTTAAGTTATGGATTTTATACCAAAATTTATAATTATTAAAAATTATAAAAATTTATAATTATTTATGTTAGGGTCTCTATCAGTTTTCTACAGGGAATCATGACCATGCCTAAAAGCAAATTTGAATTCTCCAAAGGGTTGATGGGGCCCACAATGAAGATTCCATCAGGATGCTGATAATATCACTAAGCTGACAAGCACCACCGAAAGATGAGCTACAAACTTCTCAGGACAATTTTGAGATAGCTAGCTGAGATGATGTAGCCTTACAGACTATTGAAGCAAGGACTTGAGACAAGCCCTGCACTTTCACATTATGCAGAGACTGGACAATGAATAATTCAGCTACCTCTCCCAGGACTTGTCATTTAACTCAGAATTTTCTTTTTGGGTTCCCCTAAAGATACCTTCTCCCCCAGACAGCAGGAAATAATTTTAAGGATGCGCACATTCCCCAGATGTGGAGTGGATAGTTTTTGGTCATTCAGTGGGTTATGGATAATTGTCATTGTTTAGGATGTTTGGTTACAAGTTGTTAACTGTTAATTGTAGAAGTAACCATCTTATTAAATAAGAAACACAGAGCCAATGTAAAGATAAAAGCCCAAGAGGTCAGAGCTAAGAGCCTTACCCTTCCTGCTTCAGCGATCCTCTTCAGCCAAGAGAGACCTACTTCCTGTGTGTTTGTCTTTATATAGACTTTCTGTTCTGCCTTCTCATTGGTTGTAAACCCAACCACATGACCACCTCATCACTGCTTGTATGTACAGACCTCCAGGTCTTCTATGGTTGGTATTGAGATTAAAGGCGTGTGTCTCCAATGCTGGCTGTATCCTTGAACACACAGAGATCTACCTAGCTCTGCCTACCAAGTGCTAGGATTAAAGGCATGCACCACCACCGCCCAGCTTTTGCTATGGCTCTAATAGCTCTGACCCCCGGGCAACTTTAATTATTAACATAAAAATCACATTTTAGTACAAATAAAATATCACCATAGTTAATGGTTAGGGAAAAAGTTAAACAAAGGAAATTAGATTCAGAGTTCTTGTTTTAAAAAAAGAGGCTATAGATAAGACATAGATTATTGAATCTACTCTGAATAAAAAAAAATAGAAACAGTAGATTATTGAATCTACTCGGAAAAGAAAAAAGAGAGAATACAGATATGATAAAATAAAAAGGGTAGATCATTGAATCTACTTTTAAAATATAGTGGTATTCTATTTGTACTGAAATGTGATTTTATTTGTATGTTAATAAATAAAGTTGCTTAGGGGTCAGAGCTATTAGCAAGCCATAGCGAAAGCCAGGGCGGTGGTGGTGCACGCCTTTAATCCCAGCACTTGG
>CABHPP010117426.1:0-20166 GCA_902168425.1 Peromyscus attwateri | reverse complement strand
TGCATGTTTAAGTCAGGTTTTCACAACAAACAAAATAATAATTTTCCCCAAACTTCAAATATACAGAGTCTCCATACTATAAAGTGACATTTGTGATATAGTACTAATAAGTACAAATGCAATCAAGTTATTTTGGGTGAGAAATTTTTGATTCTGAGTATGTATGTAGTCTTCCTAAGGTTTTTGTAGTTGATTTGAAAATACAGCACAAAAACAAATGGTAGCTAATTAGATCTTACTATTTCTTGCTATTGTTTAACTGTAATTCTTTCTTCTGAAAGTTAATTTTTTGTGAATTTATCCCCTTGATATTCTCTCAGAGAATTGTCTGTGTGTGCTCACCTTCAGATAAGTTCTTAAGAGTGTGATTGGATGAGAGTTCTACCACGACAGTTAGCGTGTTTGGCCATTTGATCACCAGAGTAGGTCAGTTCGGGCTGTCTCTCGACCATTGCCAGTAGTCTGTAGTGGAGGTATCTTTGTGGATTTCTGGGGACCTCTCTAGCACTTTGCTTCTTCCTATTCCCATGGGGTCTTCATTTATCATGGTCTCTCTTTCCTTGTTCTCCCTCTCTGTTCTTGATCCAGCTGGGGTCTCCCGCTCTCCTAAACTCTCTTTCCCTTGACCCTTGCCCTCCATTACCCCGCCCCCCCCATGTCCATTTTGCTCATGTAGATCTCATCCATTTCTCTGTCATTGGGTGATCCCTGTGTCTTTCTCAGGGTCCTCTTTACTAGGTAGCCTCCCTGGAGTTGTGAGTAGCAGAGATCCACAGCCAGGCCCCAGGTGGAGCTCTGGGAGTCCAATTGGCGAGAAAGAGGAGGGACTGTATGAGCCAGAATTGTTGAGACCATGATTGGAAAAAGCACAGGGACAAATAGCCAAACTGAATGAAACACATGAACTATGAACCAATAGCTGAGGAACCCCCAACTGGACCAGGCCCTCTTGATAAGTGAGACAGTCGATTAGCTTGAAATGTTTGGGAGGCCCCCAGGCAGTGGGACTGGGACCTGTCCTCAGTGCATGAGCTGGCTGTTTGCAGCCTGGGGCCTATGCTGGGACACTTTGCTCAGCCTGGTTGAAGGGAGAAGACTGGACCTGCCTCAACTAAATCTACCAGGCTGAGCTGAATCCCCAGGGGAGTCCTTGCCCTGGAGGAGATGGGAATGGGGTATGGGTTGGGGGGAAGGGGGCCAGGAGGAGGGAGGACAGGGGAATCCGTGGCTGATATGTAAAATTAAATTAAATTATAAAATAAAAAAAAGAGTGTGATTGGTTAAAATTGGGGTATAAGAACCATAACTGAGTTTATCAAACACTACAATAAATCTAAGTGTTTAAACAAATACTTGGCAAAACTCAACTTTTTTCTTTTATCTTTCTGTCTCCTCAGTTTTAATGTCTGAAGGCTAAAAATCTTTTTTTTTTTCAATTTTTTTTTTTTTTGGTTTTTCGAGACAGGGTTTCTCTGTATAGCTTTGCGCCTTTCCTGGAACTCACTTGGTAGCCCAGGCTGGCCTCGAACTCACAGAGATCCACCTGCCTCTGCCTCCCGAGTGCTGGGATTAAAGGTGTGCGCCACCACCGCCCGGCTAAAAATCTTTTTAATCTAGACTGAAGTTACATGTCTCATCCCAGCAGTACATATATGGAATTCACATGAAAGGTGACTTGTCAACTGTAAAATATTGACAGAATCTATTAAAAATTACAGCAAAGTTTTTCTAATTGGGAGAGAAAGCACAAAGTATGTCTCTGAAGAGGTGGGTTGATATTCTATTCCATACTAAACTTACGGTAGGACAGATAAAATGCCTTTGTGGTTGTTATGTCTCTTGAGTTCTATTTAATGACTGTTAATTCTATTTAACAGCACTTCCTAGCATGGGTACTTTAATTTAATACCAAGTAGAAATGCTTATAAAATCAATAGAATAATTCTGTGAATATAAAATAAAAACTTAGAATCCTAAAACTTGATTTTAGCAGGTAAAATTTATACATTTTACCAGAGTTGGAAATATATCATGGAATATGTATGTGTATTTGAAGAAAAATTATTGCAACGATTTTGAAGAAAACCCTTTCATGCAAGAGTAGAAAGGACTCTCACTTAGAAATAATAAATACTCACATCACTTGCTTTTTTGTTCTTAGGCACTATTCTGAATGTTTTGTTAGTGCTGCCATCTTTGAGTCTCACAATAACTCTGAAGCCACTGGAGCCCCGAGATACAGGTACCCAGGTATTCACAACTGTACAACAAATCTAGAATTAACTCCAAAGATATTTCCCAGTTCAAGAAAGTCCTTAACATTGTGGCTTTATCCTCACTTTCCAGAAAAATTCAGTTCTGTTCTTTAATGTTCTTGTGCTCCCAGACTGTGAATTAATTGTATAGGATCTAGTTTCAATCTATAAAAAAAAAGCAAGGTAAACTGTATGCTACTTTTCTTACAAAATGATTATGAAAATCAAATTTAAAATGTGGACACATGACTAACAAATTGAAGAACAATGCAAAATGTGAGTTCTTACTATCCTTACAGAACATTTTTCTATCCAGAATGACTCTTGAGTCTTCAATCTCATACACTTCAGGACTTCACTCACCCAACATTTAGTCAAGTACATATAGAATGAACACTGTGCATCTTACAGTGATTTCCATGATAGCAGAGGTTCCTAATCTCATGTATCTTCAATGGAGTTTAGTAAGTAAGGAAGACTCTCTTGAAAATAAACCACAATCTGTGGAATGCAGAATTCTGACATTGATGCAAAGAATCAAAACAGAGCGTAACTTTCTAAACTTAACACCATGAAAATCAATTCGTCTGAAGAAATATTTCACAAAATACTTTTCAGAATTAAATCCACAACATATTAGAGGGGAGGGTAACTCTTTACCATATGAAAAAATATACAAAATTATATTTCATCTCTCACTCATGAATAAAGATTTTTCATTTGAAAAATTTTGAATCTTTGTTTTATCTGTGTGTGTTTGTATGTGTGTTTGTGTGTGTATATAGTATATACTTGTTGGTAAAGATATATGCACATGTCATACACTTATATGCAGATGAAGGCTAGAAGTTGATGTCAGGTGTTCATTTATTCATTCATTTAGTTGGTTACTGAGATATGTTTATCTAATCTCACTCTTAACCCCCAAGTAACTGCTAAGGTGACCTCCTCTTGCTGGAATGCTAACCTTTTTACTTGAATGCAGGAGATCTGAACGTTGGGTCTTCATGTTTGCTTGGCAGGCATATTACCTATTAAGCCATCCCCAAACCTCAGATAAATACTTCCCAAGATTAAAACCATGTATCAAGTTCATTTTCTTTAAGTTATCATTCAAAAGCACACAGTCAAAAACTATGGTTTTTAAAAATATTTTTATTTTATAATTAATTTAATTTTACATATCAGCCATGGATTTCCCTGTCCTGCCTCCTCCCACCCCCAGCCTTCCCCCCTAATCCACCCCCCATTCCCATATTCTCCAAGGCAAGGTCTTCCCTGGGGAGTCAGCCTAGCTTGGAGAATTCAGTTGAGGTCCAGTCCCCTCCTCCCTACACCAAGGCTGAGCAAAGTGCCTCAGCATAAGCCCTAGGTTCCAAAAAGCCAGCTCATGCACCAAGGACAGGTCCTGGTCCCACTGCCTGGGGGCCTCCTAAACAGTTCAAGCTAATCAACTGTCTCACTTATCCAGAGGGCCCGGTCCAGTTCCATGGGGGTTCCTCAGCTATTGGTTCATAGTTCATGTGTTTCCACTAGTTTGGCTATTTGTCCCTGTGCTTTTTCCAATCATGGTCTCAATATCTCTTGATCATATAATCTCTCCTCTCTTTCACCAACTGGACACCTGGAGCTTCACCTGGGGCTTGGCCTGGATCTCTGCATCTGCTTCCACCAGACACTGGATGAGAGTACTATCATGACAGTTAGGGTGTTTGGCCATCCAATCACCAGAGCAGATCATCTCAGGCACTCTCTTGACCATTGCCAGTAGTCTATAGTGGAGGTATCTTTGTGGATTTCTGGGGACCTCTCTAGCACTCTGCTTCTTCCTATTCTCATGGGGTCTTCATTTATCGTGGTATCTCTTTCCTTGTTCTCCCACTCTGTTCCTGATCCAGCTGGGACCTCCCGCTCCCCTAAGCTCTCTTTCCTCCAATCCTTGCCCTCCATTACCCCACCCCACCCCCAGTTTGCTCATGTAGATCTCATCCATTTCTCTGTCATTGGGCGATCCCTATGTCTTACTTAGGGTCCTCTTTACTAGGTAGCCTCCCTGGAGTTGTAAGTAACAGTCTGGCTATCCTTTGCTTTACATCTAGTATCCACTTATGAGTGAGTACCTACCATGTTTGTCTTTCTGAGTCTGGGTTACCTCACTCAGGATGATATTTTCTAGTTACGTCCATTTGCCTGCAAACTTCATGATGTCATTGTTTTTCTCTGCTGAGTAGTACTCCCTTGTGTATGTGTACCACATTTTATTTATCCATTCTTCAGTTGAAGGGCATCTAGGTTGTTTCCAGGTTCTGGCTATTACAAATAATGCTGCTATAAACATAGGTGAGCATGTGTCCTTATGGTATGATTGAGCATTCCTTGGGTATATGCCCAAGAGTGGTAATGCTGGATCTTGGGGGAGATTGATTCCCAATTTTCTAAGAAAGCTCCATATTGATTTCCAAAGTGGCTGTACAAGTTTGCATTCCCACCAACAGTGGAGGAGTGTTCCCCTTGCTACTATAGAGCTATTATAGAGCTACAGTAATAAAAACAGCTTGGTACTGGCATAAAAACTGACATGTGGACCATTGAAAATGAACTGAAGATCCTGACATTAACCTGCACACCTATGAACATATGATTTTCGACAAAGAAGCCAAAACTATACAATGGAAAAAAGAAAGCATCTTCAACAAATGGTACTGGCATGACTGGATATCAACGTGTAGAAGGCTGCAAATAGATCCATATCTGTCACTGTGCACAAAACTTAAGTCCTAATGGATCAAAGACCTCAACATAAATCCAGTTACACTGAACCTTATAGAAGAGAAAGTAGGAAGTAGTCTTGAATGCATTGGCATAGGAGATCACTTCCTAAATATAACACCAGTAGCACAGACACTGAGAGAAACAATTAATAAATGGAACCTCTTGAAACTGAGAAGCTTTTGTAGGGCAAAGGACACGGTCAACAAGACAAAACGTCAGCCTACAGAATTGGAAAAGATCTTCACCAACCCCACATCTGACAGAGGGCTGATATCCAGAATATATAAAGAACTCAAGAAATTAGACATCAAAATACCCAACAGTTCAATTAAAAAATGGGCTATAGAGCTAAACAGAGAATTCTCAACAGAAGAAGTTAAAATGGCTGAGAGACATTTAAGGAATTGCTCAACATCCCTAATCATCAGGGAAATGCAAATAAAAACAACTCTGAGATACCACTGTACACTTGTCAGAATGGCTAAGATCAAAAACACTGAAGACAGCTAATGTTGAAGAGGATGTGGAACAAAAAGTATGATTTTAAACTTTACTATAAACCAGAGCTAGAAGTAATCAAATAAAACTACCAGTTCCCTATCCTTGGAGAAAGCACACAGCAGAATATCACCAAACAGCCAATTAAGCACTTTTGTCAATACCTGAGGACAAATTTTGATAATTAACCAGGAAAGTCAACCAATTCTGCATCAAATAAGAAAAACTAATAGGATTTATAATGCTAACAAATCTATTTTATTGTAAGATCAATTAGCCAAAACACTACTCTAAAGCTTTTGGTTTTAGTTTGCAATTGTTATCTGGTTATATTATGTTCCATGGTCAATATAGTAAACTAAACAAAAACTCAAAATAAACAATGGCAAAAAAGAAAGCTTTAGGCAAAACCATAATATTCTAAGTTGCACTGTAAGATATGGACAACTCTTGAAATAATACTAAATTCATAAGAACTATGCTACATGATGATGTTTCTATAGTCTTGTCGGTTTCCTCATCACAGCTTCACTTAGTGTTAATTTCTTAGCACTATAACTTCATGAAGATTAACGTATGAATTTCTGAACTTTAATACAAAATACATTCATCTAAATAACTGAAAACCATCTCAAAAACTTACCAGTAGACATTATCTGAGATTAGCTGAGTCAACTGCTTGCAAGATTTCCAATTCCAGTATATATCCATTTGATGCTCTCTGATATTCACATCTGAAATAGTTATCTCCTTAATTTGATATCTCAGCATTTTATGTTTTCCTGTGTATGGGCTTTATCTGAATGTTAGACTGTAATATCAAATGCCCACATTGTATGAATATTATCTTTTTATCCACTATTGCACCAACATGTTGTAGGAGGACTGGCATAGACTGAATGTTCATCAAAAGTTTCATAATGGCAAAATAATTATTAGTATTTAACATCCCTACAAAGATAATTTTGTTTAACAGCACAAATTGGAGATTTTAAAAAAGAATTACTTTTAAAAATTTAGTTGTACTGTAGTCTGGTAGTTTTTATAAAGTTTTAAGTTAATGTGATATTTGTAGCTTCATGAATGGGAGTTTTTATTTTAAATTTAAAAAAGGCAATCATTATGTTATTTGAAACTTAGGATGTTGTTGGCAATATTTGTTACCCCTTTCCCAAAATATACACAGTGCAAAGTTGGCATTTATAATTCCCAACATTTCAACTCTGCTCAGACTTTGAGAAGGAAGTTTTACCTATATAGAATATGAAAAAATAACCATCTTCTTGTGTTTTAATCAAAAGAAAATTCATCTCCAAAAGATGTCCATCTGTTTCCTTTCATGAGTTCTAAATTTACATGATAAAAGGCAGAAATATAATTAATATATTTTTCAATAAGAGACAGTTTAAATCAAGTGTATCAGCAATGAATTGTGTAAGCTTTGACACATCTAATTTTGAAATTTGTTTCCATCCTGGGAGGATGAAGGAGAAGTCAGGGCCTGTAGTCTTTTGCAGTTGAGAAATTTTTAGTGATCTATGGCTGAAAACCATGGGAGGATAGTTTCAGTTTTGCTCTTGAACATGTATCAAGCCCTTTTGCCAAGACATAGTCTTTCCTGTCACACTTTTCACTGATTCTAAATCAGTGAATGAGCGATGTCTTCTGGCAGCGTGGCTGCATTTGAATCTCCTCTCTTTCAAATCCAATCTGCACTTGCTAAACCTGGTG
Organism: Peromyscus attwateri; assembly: GCA_902168425.1. Lineage (NCBI taxonomy): Eukaryota > Metazoa > Chordata > Mammalia > Rodentia > Cricetidae > Peromyscus > Peromyscus attwateri. Next base: position 12,910 of record CABHPP010117426.1, on the reverse strand, counting down.
ATCTGCATTTCAAACAAATGGCAATGACTGTATAATTTTATATCATTAATATTCTCAGGAAGTAGGCTAGATAGAAAAGGACCTTCTATAGTAAAGGGAAACAAAGTTGTAGAAGAAGCTTGCAGCATATATTCTGAAGTAGAAAGACTGAGTAGAAAACAAAATCAGATTGTCAGTGTGTGAAAGTTAAATGCATTGATTTTATTGCAGAGGTTCAGTCACAACACCACCCCCATGTGACAGACACAGACAAAAAGAGAAAGAAGTGTATATCGCTGAGTAACATACTGGAAACCCGAGACCTCTGAGTCATAAATACCAGATTTGCTAATAATTGTTGCATGACAAACCACTTAATTTCTGTCATCACTTTCCATAAAATATTAGACGGGCTGAATCTGCCCAATAAAAAGGTTTTGTGATTAAAGTGAGCTGGCAGTTACGGGAAAGAGACTTTTAGATTGGGGGTTTATTCTGGCTCTGTTTCCATTGATAATGGATGCCAACAAGTGAAAGTTAATTGTTCTTACCCTTCAGCTCTTCTGGATCTTTTCTAATGTGGGTATCCAAATACTGGTAATTTCAGAAAAGGGTATTAAGTTATCACGCTTCTTCCTGTGGTAGTACAGATAAGTAGAAAACATGGGGATTGATGTTAGAGCATGTTTATGAAAGGAGATGAATGACATTTATGTCTACAAATCAATTCCAACTGCATGCTTTGAGCAATAAGGTTTTTTTTTTTTTTTTTCATTTGTGGCTTAGAAATTACACATGTAAGCACAGTGGCTTTCCATGCCCAGTGAAATTTGTTTCAATTTGATTAAATGAAGCAATCTATTGAAACAATGCACACTTCATAGAAACTTGAGCCCAGTTATCAAAATTATCAACAATGAGGAAATTTTATAATATATAAGAAGACACAACATTGGCAAAGACCAACTTTAACTGTGTGTAATCATCTTATAAAATAACCATTTTATTGGATGTTTCTTTAATCTGTTCTACAAATTAGAGCCAGAACAACCTATGCATTCACAGCAGCCCTTCTTTCACTTTGTGATCAGCTTTTGGTTTTGAAATGTCAACTTCAATATTTTCCATAATTCCCCAGTTATAGGCACCATTGTAAACTAGTTTAAAAAATACATTGCCTGATCCCAAGTTATATATGATCTGGCTCTTCAAAGAGAATAATAGAAATATGAATATTTTAAAATGACAACCCCCAGGATATTCTCAGACATGTTTGGGAAATGAATTTGAATTACAACCTGAACTTGAGCTCTTTTGTTATTCCATATAAACACTTAATTTCACACATTTTATAAATTATGTTTACTTTTCTGTATGTGTTTTGTATTTCAGTCAATACAATGTAGGGGTGAAGGTAAGTCAAGAACTACACTAATAATGATCATAATGAATTCTAAGTCTTAAGGTCTATATTCTGAAGAATTTAAATAATTTGTGTAATTCCCTAGAAGAATGCTTTGGACAGTCCTTGCTTTCACCATATAATTTTCATCAGTGACTTGCATTTCTTTGGTTAACTAAATTACATGAAAAATTTTAATTCAGGTCCGTGATGTCTCATAATCCAATAGCTTTGAATGTACTCATGGAATACTTTTATAATCTTGTGGTAATTACTAATATCTCTATTCTTAGAGGAAAATAATTTAATTTTAAGATAAGGGCTAGGACCCTCCTACAGTTTTGGTACTTTGAACTCATTTAGTATTTGATGTTATATGTCTTGTTATTTGAAACATTATTCCCAGACTTTTATAAAATAAACACAAATATGTGACAAGGTATAATGTAATTTTTGCCAAGCTATTTATCAATAAATTTCATAACATGAATATTTTCAATCTAGACTACATTTCTTCTGAAATTTCTATGAAAACATATAACATGTGGTGAAATTATTTACTGATTAAGACACTGATTGGGTAAAATCAATAAACATTTGCCATTTCTACTATAGGTTAATCACCAGGCAAATAACTCAGATTGTCCTCAGCATCCTGGACACCATGTCAGGATGAAGATAGCATGGTGAGTGGAGTTTAAGCCAGACTTATAAAAGTTTGGAAGCAAGCCAAATAAAATATGCTTTTACAAAACTCCCAGGACTATAGGCACAGCTTCAGGTAATGAAGGACACAGCCCTGGGATTAATACTCCATCATCCCCCTGGGATAATGCTCCTGAAATGGTATATTCCTGGACATCACATATTGTGTGGAACCATCAAGCATCCAGGCTATTTTTTAAACTATGCCAAGCAATCCCACCATGAAACTCCCAAACTCTTGGATATTGTGTTCTACAAGGCTGCAATTCACAGAGATCTCTGAGGTATTTTGCTGCATACTTTTCAAACCTGGCTTCCTGGGCATGGACATGAGAATGATCAACAAGGTACTTTACTGCCATGATCCTGAAATCTTTATTAACTTTTAATCAGGGGTCACACATTTTTATTTTGTTTGCCCTGCTAATTTTGTTAGCAATCCTAATTACCTACTCTGTTATGTCTGCATCAGATCCTTGAGAACTGAATAGACTTTTGCCTTTAATTTTTAATGCAACTTTTCAAACAGCTGGATATTTCTCTTATAATCTTAAAAAACATTTTCTTAGAGCAGCTTTACTCAACTATTTTGAGAAAATAATGTTGTCTGATTAGTTATTTCCATGTATGCTGCTGTTTCCACTATGATGCATCCATCACGATGATGACATGGACTGCTTATTGATTTAGCTGTTTTCTCAGAATAAGTATTACTTCATGAAAGGACAGTTTTTTTATTAACATTTTGTCTCAGTGTCTTAGAGCTGGCTTTAATAAAAAACTAAAGAATACATGAAGTTCAGCAAATTTCAAGTATGGGTCATTCAACTGTGAATGACACAAGACAAAGCTGTCAGGTAAGCAGGACAAGGTGGGGACACGTGTCTTCATCTTTCTAAAGGTAAGAGTGAGAAGATCATTATTAGTGATTTGGTACTTATATTGTTTTAAATTATTTTTATTTTAAAAAATAAGTCAACTCTCTATACATCATGATACATACCTTGGGTGTACTTGTAGACAACACATGCATATGTGCGTGCGCGCACACACACACACACACACATACACACACACACACACACACACACACACACACACACACACACACAAGACTACTGTCAGTTTGGGGTTAGGAGTGTTTGGGCATTCTTTTAAAGGTGCATTAAACATTATCATTGGATTACAATGAAAAATCAATGAATTTCCTCAGTTTGATGTTAATGAAAAAGGTTAAGCTACCAAATATTCAGGTCTCTCAGCACATGACAGTAATTATAACTCAATAGTGCACTATTTTTCTAATGAACATCATTTTGTTTCTGGGTATGTATTCCTCCAAGAAGCAAATTATATATTCAGTTATAGTCAAGTCAGTAGGTTATATAGGAATGATACTGTTCATAGCCTACTTCACATGGTGATAAGAATTGATGGTAAAATTCCTTTAAAGTGTTTTGTAGTTCTTGGTAGAAAGATGTATCTTTGGAAGACTGATACCAGTGGCCCCTGGGATGATCCCATATTACAAATTGAAAGTTAAGAAAGTTATAGCCATATTCATGTGCAAACTTTTCACAGGGTTTATGCTCCAGAGAGGCAATTTCTTAGAGTGCTATTAACTACAATGCAGTCTGCTTTCCAAACAAAAGCAAACCTTAAGTCTGTGGCTATTTATACTTTATTTCTAAGTTTGAGCATTAAAGGGTGTTTTAATGGAAACTCAGTATAAGTTGGCTAGGGTGTTGTAACAGCATGCCAGAAACTAGGTGGTTTAAACAACAGAATGTAAGTTTCTCAGAGTTTAGAATTCTGAAGGCTTGAGATCACAATGGTGGCAGCCTTGGTTTTCTCTCTGACCTCTTCATGACTTGTCTGTATGTTTATGTGAGCATCCCTCTTTTTATATACTTTGCTTATTATTTCCCATTTCTCTTTTCTTCCTTTTCTTATCCTAGGGCATTCTTTCTCTTCCCAGATAGCAGCAGCTATAAGATGCTTGTGCTTCTCATTCTGACTTCTTACTCTTAAAATGCTGACCGCTAATTCCAACTATTTAATGGGAAATAACATAGTTTAGCTGAATAAATATTCATTGTGTGAACTACTATATTTATTTTATCCGTTCATGTTTTGTTGGGCATTTAGGCTGATTCTACAACTTGGTTGTTTTGAATACTGCCACAGTAAACGTCAGTGTGCAGCTGTTTCTATTCTGTGCTGACATGGAGTCCTTAGAGCACCATAGCTAGGTTCTAATTTTAGTTTTTTTGAGAAACCTCCATATTGGTTTCTATAGCGGCTACACTAATTTACATTCTTACCAAAATGATACAAAAGTTCCTTTCCTCCATATTCTCACAAGCATCTTTTTTCTTGCTGATAGCCACTCTGGGAGTGAGCTAGATACTATCTCCAAAGACAGTCATATTCTGAATTTGGAGAAGAGAGAATTTCAAATGGGAATTGTCAAGGATACACTATTCAGTCACTAATACTCCAATATTTGTGGTTGTGACTAGGAGGAAGACACTAACTAGTAATTTAAGATACCCTCCTTATAGATACTTAATGTTTCCCTCTGCCGTTAAATTAAAATGCGATCCTACAGACAAGCTACATGACTCAGTTTCTCCCTTCTACTCATTTTTTAGACAAGCATTCCTCCTTCATGGTTCTCACATGCTTGTAACCCCTTTCTCCAGTCATTTGCATTGACATCTGTCTAATTCAGCAGTTCTCAACCTGTGGGCCATGACCCTTTTGGGGGTTGAATGCCCTTTTCTTTTCTTCTTTTTTTTTTGTAGTATTATTGTAGCAGGAATCTTAACAGGTCTGGCCAACTTCTCAGCTGGTCTTAAAAGTTCTTATTAATAAAACAAACCCAGACCAGGTATTGGGGTGAACACTGGAAGGTCAGAGAGACAGAATAAGCCACAGCTACCTCACCTCGCCGGATCCTCAGCTGGTCTTGTTTCCTCAGACTGGAGGCCTCTGAGTCCTCATCCAGAATGGGTCTCAGCTGAACTGTTGCTAGAAGCCTGAAAGCTTAACCAGGCCAAATGCTTAACCAGGCCAAAATGCTTACCCAGGCCAAATGCCTCGAGTTTCTCACGCCTTATATACCTTTCTGCTTTCTACTACCACTCCCTGGGATTAAAGGCTTGCTTTCTGAGATTAAAGGCGTGTGTCACCACCCCTGGCCGTTTCCAATGTGGCCATGAACTCACAGAGATACAGAGGGATTTCTGTCTCTGGAATGCTAGGATTAAAGGTGTGTGCTACCACTGCCTAACCTCTATTTAATATTGTGGCTGTTCTGTCTCTGACCCCAGATAAGTTTATTAAGGTACACAATATTTTGGGGAACACAATACCACCACATATTATTTTTTAATTTATTTAATATTTTTATTTTGTAATTAACTTAATTTCACATATCAGCCATGGATTCCCCCATCCTCCCTCCTCCCAGCCCTCCCCTTACCCCCCATTCCCATCTCCTCCAGCCTGAGGATTCAGCCCAGCCTGGTAGACTCAGCCAAGGCAGGTCCAGTTTCCTTCTCCCTACTCCAAGGCTGAGCAAAGTGTCCCAGCATAGGCCCCAGGCTCCAAACAGCCAGCTCATGCACCAAGGACAGGTTCTGGCTCCACTGCTTGGGGGCCTCCCAAACAGTTCAAGCTAATCAACTGTCTCACTTATCCAGAGGGCCTGCTCCATTTCCATGGGGGCTCCTCAGCCATTGGTTCACAGTTCATGCGTTTCCACTGGTTTGGCTATTTGTCACTTGCCCTTTTCACAGGGGTCACCTAAGACCATTGGAAAAACAAGATATTTACATTATGATTCATAACAGTAGCAAAGTTACAGTTGTGAGGTACCAGTGAAAATAATTTTATGGTTGGGTCACCACAACATGAGGTGAGGGTTGAGAACCAATGGTCTAATGTGACTGTTCTAAGAACTTCAAGTCATTATCTCTATATTCTAAGCTGAACATTATTTCTGAAAACTATTACTCAGACACCTTATGCAAACTTGTCCTGCAGACATTCCTTATTTATTTTAATTGCTTTTAGAATAACCCATGAGCAGAAAGGAACAAGCCCTTCATGTTAGAGAAGTGATGCCATTCTCTAACTGGAGTTAGAAGTCATTTCTAATGATCTGACTCTTATGCAAAAAATAACTTTGTTTTGTATTGGATATAAAGCTTCCGAGAACATTCACATTAGAAAGAGCGCTGAGAAATGTACATTGTAAAATCCATTCCTGTGACTCACCAAACAAGTGAATAGGAATGTATTTATTTATTTATTCATTAGTTATCTCAAATTTATAATAAAAATTTTATTTGTGTTATACCCAATTGAAGTCAGATATGAATACATCACTAGCTCCTGATAATTTAGGTTAGGGTTGAATTTTAGTGTTAAAAATATATCTAAATTTCTCAAAGTTAAGATGGATAATCTATTGAATATTTTCAATAATTCTTGAAAGCAAATAAAGGAAACTACTTGTTCTAATTTAAGTTCAAACAACAATGTTTTTGAAATTATTGTGACATTATGAAATCTATACTTTTCATTTACTTTCTAGAAAGTGAACTGGCTTTCCTATATAAATAACAAAAAATGATAAAATTACATTTTTATGTTAATGACTATTTACTTGATTTTATACAACAATCACACACATCTCCCCTGAAATTTAAAAAAAAAATTAATAGAATAACCTGGGGGCTTTTGATAAAGGGTTTATGCAATTAGATGTGTGAATATTCTGTGATCATACTATAAACCCTTTGTTTTCAAGGAAGACTTATTGGGATGTCTAGTCATTCAATGCACCTACTTAATGAAAACAGTCAGTTTAGAACAAAACCTTGCTTCCTAAATCTCTCTTCAGTTTATCTAGTAAGAACACAAATCCCACAATAGGTTTCTTTAAGATTAGTTACTGCTCAGTTGCAGGTTTTTCTGATAGAAGAAGGCTGCCCACATATTATTAGGACTGATCATCTGTAGCATGGCTTATTCTTTTCTCTTGGATGGAATGAACAGGGAAGACTGCTGACTTCATTGCTTCTCAGTTGCCAGCATTCTTTCAGCTCTTATATTTCTGAGATATAGTAAATATTCAGTTAATTTTTAATGGATAAATTAATAAGTCAATGACAGAGAGTCTGTGTCTTTAGTTTATGTACCCTCACATATCTCATTTTAGAAATCTTGAGGTTTTCCACTGATATTTGAATTAAGGGGGCATATTTCTTGAATATAGGAAGGATAATGTATTGAAATAGTACATGTGAATTTTTATTTCTGCTGCTGGGGTAAGAATTTATTCCTGGGGAAAGATAATAAATACTATTGGTTTAAAGATAACAAAAATTGACCATCCCATTCCCTTATGGTCTCATCCCCCAAACCCTACCCTCCATTGCCCCCTTTCATCCCCAGTTTACTCATGGAGATCTCATCTATTTCCCCTTCCCAGGGCAATCCATGCATTCCTCTTAGGGTCCTCCTTGTTAGCTAGCTTCTCTGGAGCTGTGGGTTGCTGGTCATCCTTTGCTTTACATCTAATATCCACTTATGAGTGAGTACATACCATGTTTGTCCTTCTGAGTCTGGGTTACCTCACTCAGGATGATATTTTGTAGTTCCATCCATTTGCCTGCAAATTTCAGGATGTCATTGTTTTTTACTGCTGAGTAGTACTCCGTTGTGTATATGTACCACATTTTCTTTACCCATTCTTTGGTTGAGGGGCATCTAGCTGGAACAGGAATGGAGTGGGAGAGCAATGAAAGAGATACCATGATAGAGGGGGACATCATGGGGATAGGGAGAAATCGGGTGCTAGGGAAGTTCCCAGGAATCGCAAGGATGACCCAAGCTTAGACTACTAACAATAGTGGAGAGGAGGCCTAAACTGGCTTACCCCAGTAATCAGATCAGTGAATAACCTAGAGCCTTTGCCAGTAACTGATAAAAGCAGATGCAGAGATCAACAGCCAAACACCAGACTGAGCACAGGGAGTCCAGATGAAGAGAGAGAAGAGGGTTTCTATGATCAAGGGGAATCAAGATCATGATGGGGAAACCTATAGAGACAACCAAATCAAACTAGTGGGTGCTCAGGATCCATCCCTGATGCAGAAGCTGGCTTTTTGGACCCCACTACCTATGGTGGGACACCTCACACAGCCTTGAGGCAAGGGGAGGGGCTTGGACCAGCCTCAACTGAATGTACCAGGCTCTGCTGACTTCCCATGGGAGGGCTTACCTTCTTGTAGGAGGGAATGGGGATGGATTCAGAAGGGAGGTTGGAGGGGCGGGAGGAGGGAAGAAGGGAATCTGTGATTGGTATGTAAAATAAATAAAAAAAATTCTTAATAAAAAAGATAACAAAAATTGTGTTTGGGCTCTATATTAAGGTAAAGCACGTAAATGGTTGGTTTGAGAATAACAGACCACCTTGATTGCATACTCTGGAACCAAGATAAAAGTTAGATCAAATAACCACAAGACTGTTATTCTTTAGATTCTGATTGAATTTCAGTCACTTTCTATCATTAAAACTCATGGTTTGTACTTGATATGGAAATCTATTTCAAAAAATCAACTCTTTTCTTAGGAATTGTAAACTTAACTTATAAAAATTTGTATATATTCCCTCCCAAGCCATTTTTAAAGGTAGAACAATAGACAAACTGTATCAGAGCATTACATTTTCATTATATGAAAACACTGAGTAATTTATATGTCATATTTGTTGATTTTTAAAATGTTTGCTTTCAAAAACTTGAATTATATCTGCCTTATTTGCAAAAAAGAACTAATTCAGACCTTCCAGGATAGCATAGATACCTGCATGTTAGGAATACCAGCCTAGAGGAGGCAGAGAAAGGAGCATAATGAATTTCAGTTTAGCCTGGGACACACCATGAGCCATTGTCAAAAGCAAACAAGCAAACAAACAAAAAATAGAAAGAGAAAGAAAGCACACTAAAGCTCAACTAAAGATCTTTTAGCTTTTAGATATGAAACTACTCATTTTGTATATGAAATATAACATTAACCATGAGCTACTTAATTTCATAAATATTTTCAGAGCTGACATTTTAAAAACCAATATGCAATATGAGAACAAAAAAGACAAAAAATTATTCTGTATATGATTTATATGTACAATTTAATTGATGAAGATGATTCAAATTTTGTGTTCTAAATCTACTATCTCAACATTTTAGGACATTACCACCAAAATGTAATCTTAAGTTTATAATAGTATTTTAATTTGCTCAAATCATAAATATTGGATTTAATGATAAATGAATATATTGTTCATTTACTTATTTATTTTAACTCATAAAATGACTTTAAATTTCTATACATGGTACTAATGTGAATTCATGGCTTCTGTTGAAAATAATCTGATGTTTTCAGCATAATCAAAATAAACCAACAGCCACTAACTACTCTGCTGCTAAAGTTCAATAATACACACAAATTACCAAAGGAAAATGACTTTGTCATAGTAAGTGGCCTTCAATTGATTTTTATAAGAATGAACATGGGGTCACTGATGCAGCACACCCTGAGAATCTGCTTTTTTAATTTATATATCATAATCTAGTGGCCAATAGTTAAGGCTTGGAAGCAATATTTTGTTAATCTTACCTCTTTTCACGTATGTTTGTATGTTTTATTTCTAAACATGTATGTTGAAAGTCTGGTGCTATGTTTCCATGGTTGAAGCTTTTCAGGGTTTGTTACCTCTTACTACAAGGGGTAGGAAGCACTTTGTAACTTTAAGGCTTTCAGTTGTGAGGTACCTAAATGTCCTGCAGAATAGATGCTTGTGAAATGGATTTATCTATCTGTCTATCCATCATCTGTCTGTCTGTCTGTCTGTCTGTATCTCTCTCTCTCTCTCTCTCTCTCTCTCTCTCTCTCTCTCTCTCTCTATCTCTCTCTATATATATATATATATATATATATGTTTATTATTTTATTACCTATTTGGTAGACATATCTAAAGTACACACAAAAAGATAAACTCTTGGACATCTGTATTTTAGGAGATTCTATTTTTTTGAGGTGAAAAGCTGCTAAATACTGAATTAATGTTAGATTATAGCTCGAGACAAACGTGTGGAACTTTGTGTGGATACAGCTTTTAAAAATTGGCTTCAAGTGCCACCTTCATGTGGCAAAGCAATAAGACAGCATTAAGGGAACATTCTAGTGTTTACAGCAGGGATTTTCCTTGAATGATGTTTGTGTGTTTTAAAATTAAATTTCACCAGAATATTTGGTGGTAGTGTCTCAGAATGGTCATTTTCTCTTCTTTATTTAAAGGGTAAGGTTTCAAATTGACAAAGTTTGCCTTACAGCCCTCAAATGTGTGTGTGTGTGTGTGGTGCTTGTGTAAAGTGTTCCTCACTCTGTGTGTGTGTATTGTGTGTGTGTGTGTGTGTGAGATGCTTGTGTAAAGTGTTCCTCACTCTGTGTGTGTGTGTGTGTAAGTGTATTTCCCTGTGTGTGCACTAACTTTAGATACTTTTTTTTTATTGCTTCCCACCTTAATTTTTGAGAAAAGGTCTCTCTCTCTGAATCCAGATCTCACTATTTCAATTAGACTGGCTGACAAAGGAACCCCATAAACTACCTGTCTCTGCTTCCTCCAACACCTGTGAGTTCTGCTGATGAAACTTCAGGTCCTCGTGCCTGTGAAGCAAGTACTGTACCACTGAGCTTATTCCTCCACCCTTCACATAGTTTAGAAATAACAACTACTAGGCTTTATTTCTATGTTCTATGATGACTTTTAGAATTAAAGGGAAGAAGAATCCATGTTGTGATCATTTCTTTAATCCAGTTCATCAATATTAGCTTCAGAAATTACATACTCTTAGAATGTTGGAATGGACTGAAATCACATTCTTCTGTTGTCTCTGTCTACAAAGGATAAAGCTCCCCTTCCTTATGTGCTGCCAGTACTCTTGAACATGGGTTTCCATGTAAATAATTCACACACTCTGGAAACAAAGCCTCGTAACCTTTGGTACCCTGCAGGATGTATTTACCAATGCTTGTGCTCACAGCTTCTTTTTTAAAGGACTGTATTCTTGCTATATAAGGTTTTCAGATTTCACATTCATAATTTATAGACGTTCTCCCTAATACTGTATAGTATATTTTATGTGATATTTCTGATGAATGTGTCTACATTCACTTTGATTTTTAAGCAAAGTTCCGCTTCAACAGAACTTAACTTGATATACAGAGGTATGTCTCACAGGTAACCTCAATTTTCCTTTCAGTAGCCAAAAATATTTAAATAATGTTTTCTGGGGTGCAATACTAGTGTATACTTCCCCATATTTACATAAACTCCAAGAGTAAAGTTGTGTATAGTTTGTTTAATGCATTTTTCATCTGGTAGCTAATAAAGAAATTGTTCAACAATTATGTAGGAGCTCTGCAAAAGTGGTTTCATGCAATGTTTAGGGGACTCTGCATATCTCACTAATAATTCATGACATATATGATCCATGTTAACAGAACATTTGTCAGAATATTTTCATCTTTAATGCTGTAGAAATAACTAAGCAAAATCAACCCCTCTTCTGTTTCCTAAATACTTCCATGTAAAACAGGTATTCTGGGAATTTCAGGTAAAAACACTATTTTCTCAGATATCAAAACACTCAGAACACTGAGTATTGAGTGGCTTGACAGTTAGATGCCTCACCACTACTTCTTACCACTGAGTTAAACATGTTCTAGGCTGCTAAGTTCTGGACAAAATATTAACTGGGCATTTAATTACATATTCATATTAGTAAACCTTGACTTTTCTTTCCCTTATATTCACTCCTAAATTTCCTCAACAAATTAATTTCCATGACTATAAAATCACATTTTATAAAGAAGTTTTATTGAGTAATAAATACCAAGAAAAAATGTCTTTGTTCTATGCCTAGGAAAAACAGGCATCCGTGGGCTGGAGAGATGTCTCAGTGGTTAAGGGTACTGGATGCTATCACAGAGAACACAGTTTCATTTCCAAGCACCAACATGGTATCTCACAAATGTCTGTAACTCCAGCTCTGGGGGATCCATCACCATCTTCTAGCCTCCACAGGCACCAGGCATGTCAGTGGCCCATGCAGATAAAACAGTCATACACATAAAAGAAAAGTTTAAGAATAATATGCATAACTTAATAACTTTGTAATCTGGTATTTATCAAATTTCCTGAATAATCAAGACTACATTGGAATAGAGAAAGAAGAAAGAAGTGAAAAAGAAAGAAAGGATAGAGAAGGAGAGATGGGAGGAGTGGTTGAAGTCCTAAACAAATGTGTGTTTTTGACATGATCACAGTCATGCCAAGGATGCCAACACCTAACATCCATAGTAATGGCAAGGTTTTCCTGGCCCAGGCTCAGGGGAATGGCAAAGACTTCCCCTGCTCCAAGTACAGATGCTGACAGTGTTTGCATAAAGTATCAATAGAAACTTCCTCTTCCTAGATGACTGCAGCCTGAGACTGCTCTCCTACCAACCCTACAGAGATTAGCTAACCTGTATCCTTTTTCATGTTGTGTGTAATAAACGTGCTGAGTTTTCTGGTTACTGCTGTTTCTGCACCAGATGCATGGCCCTCCCTGATTCCAGCTTTCCTGTGTGTGTGTGTGTGTGTGTGTGTGTATGTGTGTGTGTGTGTGTGTGTGTGTGTGTGTGTGTGTGTTTCTTCATTCTCAGACTCCCATTCACGTCAATCCCAAAACTGTGCAAGTTGAG
>CABHPP010117425.1:19339-45615 GCA_902168425.1 Peromyscus attwateri | reverse complement strand
CAGGCTGGCCTCGAACTCACAGAGATCCACCTGCCTCTGCCTCCCGAGTGCTGGGATTAAAGGCGTGCGCCACCAACGTCCAGCTCTAACTGTTCTTATATCTTAAATTAGTCCATTTCTATAAATCTATACTTTGCCACATGGCTCGTGGCTTACCAGCATCTTCACATGCTGCTTGTCATGGCGGCAGCTGGCAGTGTCTTCCTCCTCAGCCTTCCACTTCCCACAATTCTCTTCTCTGCTTGTCCCGCCTATACTTCCTGCTTGGTCACTGGCCAATCAGTGTTTTATTTATTGACCAATCAAAGCAATTTGACATACAGACCATCCCACAGTAGTGTAGCTTTGCGCCTTTCCTAGATCTTGCTCTGTAGACCAGGATGGCTTCAAACTCACAAAGATCCACCTGCCTCTGCCTCCCAAGTGCTGGGATTAAAGGCGTAAGCCACCACCGCCCAGCAGATCATATTTCTTCCAGTGAAGTTCTTCCTTCATAGAAGGGACTGTCTCAGAGACCAATGAGAAAACCCAAAAGGGTTTGTGCTTAATAAAGTGGCACAGCTCTATATTTTATTGTTTGATAATTTCCTATATTAGTACATCATGTTTTGCCCAAATTCACTCCTTAATTTCTCCCCTCCAACTCCTCCCATCTTTCCCCCCTCCATTCCCCCGTCCCTGCACCAAACTTCATGTACTTTTTTTTTTTTTTCACCTCCTGAAGTCATTTAATGCTTCCAGGATGTGGCCTTTCAGTGATAACTGCTGACTTAACTTTGAGACCATAGTGTCCATCTCCATGTAGATTTCTTAAACTCTGATGAGGTTGATGGATCTAGAAGGCTGCTCACTCAGCAGTAAGCAGAACAACAGGTAGCTATAGGAGACTGAGTAACCTCACATTATCATTCTCGTGAAGGTATGGGTTTGAAACATGTCTGCCTCTTCAAGGGGCTAGATTCTAGATATAGCAAACACCCTTTGCTTCTCTCTGTAACTATGACTCATGAAAAAAAATTAATTGAGTATTTTAATCCCTCCAGAATTTGAAATTTTTTATTCAGTCTCTTTTGTTCATGGCAATATGGTTCTAACTATACTTCAGTAGGAATCTGTCTTCTTTATAAGAGACATAACTGGAAAAAAAAAACTTGTTACATAATCAAGGATTTGCCTGGGATGTGAAGCTTGAAAATGACATGTACAGGATCAGATACGGTCACTTTCAGATCAAAGGTTGACTTTTTGAAGCAAAAGCTAGCAGAGGTCTCATGGAAAAAGTAGCTGGGTTTCAGCGTCTCCAGCCTTGAAATGTAAATATGAGATGTGCTTTCCTGGCAGGGTCTGTAAAGCTGGAGTGTTCAATAGTCTTTAAGAAGAGTGATGTCACCCAAATCTGCAAGATACCACACATGTGATTTGCATGTTAATCCTGGCATGGTTTCTGAGCTTTGAGAGTCACCTGGGAGTTCTACTAAGAGGCACCACTGAATTGCTGAAGAATCCTTAATGCACAGAAGTTCACAACAGGAGAGAGGGATTTATGTTCCTCAGAAACAAAAAGAAAGCTTCTTCTTTGAACAGAGCAAGAACTGACAAACCTGTGGACAGGAACCTCTGGGCCATCTTCATTTTGAGGTCCTATCCTTGGACTCAGTATTCAAATCTGTGCCTCAATTCCTGTAGTAGCAGGAATTCTGCTCAGTCTGAGAGTCTCCTCTTTGAAAAGCTAATCAACCTAAGTGTTTGATGGAATTAGTCATCTCTCTTCTTTAGAATCTGTTCTTTTTGGCTGACTTTTACTTTTATTTGTTTTTATTTATTACTAGTACTATTACTGCTTATACTATTACTGCTTGTGTGTGTGTGTGTGTGTGTGTGTGTGTGTGTGTGTGTGTGTTTGTAAGAGTGCACATGTAATAGCATATGTGTGGTGGTGCTAGGACAATTTTGAGAGTCAGTTTTCAACTTCCATGTTGGTATCTAGGATTAAATTCAGGTTATCTAGGCTTGTAAAGTAAGTAAAGACCTTCTGAGCCATCACATGGCATTCCTCAGCTGACTTTTGACAAGAAGCCCTTGAAATCACTTTTATCAAGAACTGCCCAACCTTGGAATTCTATATTTATTTCCTGATCCTTTAGCTCTACTTTATAGTCATAAATGTTCAGCTGTCTCTTTCCACCCCCATTATGATATTCTTGACACCTGCTATGTCAGCCCTCCACCTCCCATTATGGTATAAAACATGCATCTCGTTAATAAACAAATATTCTCACACCTAGTATAATGACAAAGCTGACATTAATGAATGCATGTTTTATACAACATGTATTTAGGTAAGTACATGTATATAAGATATTTATGTGTAGAAAATATATTTATATTTAATTGTGTACGCGTACATACATATACTGTTGGGGAATATTATTTTAAGGTGTGATACTTTTGTTTATGTTGCATTTGTTTAACTCTGTGAAGCTGTGTTACTGTGCCTGTGTAAAACACCTGGTGGTCTAATAAAGAACTGAACAGCCAATAGCAAGGCAGGAGAAAGGATAGTCGGGGCTGGCAGGCAGAAAGAATATATAGAGGGAGAAATCTGGGAAGAGAGGAAAGAGATAAATCTAGCAGCCAGAGAAGGAGGGGGATTCCAGGGCCCAACCACCCAGCTACACAGCAAGTCACAGAGCAAGAGTAAGATTTACAGAAGTAAGAGAACAGGAAAAGCCCAGAGGCAAAAGGTAGACAGGATAATTTAAGTTAAGGACAGCTGGCAAGAAACTAAGCCAAGCTAAGGCCGGGCATTCATAATTAAGAATAAGCCTCTGGGTGTGACTTATTTGTGAGCCGGGTGGAGGGCCCCCCTGAAAGAGCAAACACAACCAACAATATACACTATGTCTATATTTGTAATATAGTCTCGTGTCTGAAAATATTGAATAAGTAAGGAAGAAAAGCACTAGATATGGCAATCTTCTCCAAGTAAATTCATCTCAAAATACATCAGTCTTCTATCTGAGAAACTGATGAAAAAGACAAGAACTCAGGTAAGTCACACTGCTGAGTATAACAAATTATTTGGTAGGACTTTATAGCAGCCCGTGTAATAAGTGATATAGTTATATTCATATATGTAAATTATATAATATAGATATTATTAGTGTACTTTCTTCAATTTTGACAATTTAAGATCAGGCAAAGAGACTCTATCACTGACCCTTGTTAAAATGACAGAATACTGGGAGCTGTGTTTGGAACTTTACAGTCTTCTTCTAGTCTGTGATTCTGACTGGGTACAGGCCGATTGGGCAGTTCCACTCACTCTAATGAGGGAATCAAACTGAGGATTACCAGAACAAGGAAGCCCTGTGATCTAGATGAGGAATGTGTCAGTGAACACCTGAGTCATTAGAACTTCTGGCAAACTATTTGTCTTTCCCCCAAAGTGGACAAACCTCTCCACTAAGTTCCACCTGTTTTGCAGATGTACTTTTTGGCTTCGCCACAACCAAGGCCATTGTTGTGTGTGCCAAGTATCCGTGAGTTACCGAACACTCAGAGCAGGCGTTGCAGCCAACCCAAGCTGTGTCTTGAGCGCTGGATACTGCTGTCCTGGCTTATGCTGCAGCAGCAACTGGGAACAAGTGTTTGTGAGACCTGGTTCACATCACGTCTTATCCTAATAACTGAACATCGAATCTAATCTGATCATGGCATACACAGTCAGCATCACCTTCCCTCACCAGTTGATTTTCCTAGGAGAAGGTCACTCTCCTGAAGTCATAGGCCTGGTTGACATCAACAAGCCTCTGATTCTTGACGGAGAACTGATGACTCTCTATCTGTGTGTCTGCTTTAAAGATTCCCAAACATCTCCTGCTTCTGGCATGTTGCATATTTGTTCTAGTAGATATTTTGGGGGATATTTTTCTTTAAGAAGATAAACATGAGATAGATTCCTTTAAAAAGGAAAACATCATATAAGGGAAGGTGATATAAGGGAAGGTGATGGCAGTCTAGTTAGAAATTATGGGGTTTAAACTTAGACACTGTCATTTCATTGATGTAAGTGCAATTAGTTAGGAAAACTCAAAGGAGGCAGTAGTGGGTATGTGGTCACTGTAGGTATGAATGGAAGAGAGAGAAGAGTTTAACAAGGCTTGGAGAATTTAAAGAAAGAGAGATAGTTCTATACTCACTCATCAAGACAATAAAAATTATCAAACAACCATACTTAATTTATTATAGAAATACATATAATTTTACTAAAATTATATGAAGTACCACTTGGTTTTTCTCAGGTGTTTAATATACCTAGATTAGAAAAAAATCATTATGTTTGACGTTTAATGGAAGTATTTCATAAGAGTTTACAACATGAAAATTCATCTACGTAAAATATATATGTGCATAATCATTTAGTTAATTATTAAGCATCCAATGAATAATTCTCTTAATATGCCGAATTTGGTATCACACTGCAGCTTAAAAAATGACTTATTCACTAGTAAATTTTACTTAATTATATATATTTATTTATATTTATGTGTGTGTGTGTGTGTGTGTGTGTGTGTGTGTGTGTGCATGAAGGTATCCACAGACCGTAGTATACTTATAAAGGTCACAGGACAGGTTGTGGGAGTCAGTTTTCTCCTTCCACCATGGGGGCCCCAGGGATAGAACTCAGGTTGTCAGGCTTGAAGAAAAGTACCTTTACCAGCTGAGCCCTCTCGCCAGCCCTAATTAAGTTTAAGTTTGTCATACTCAGTTTAACCAACTTTCTGTCAACTTCATAATGACATATCATTTACCCTTCCAGATTTTCATAACAAGGTATGCATCAACACTACAAATGCTGACCTATTTTTAGTTATATGACTTTATGCAGTAGTGTGGTTACTTGTGAAAGCTGGACTTCATTCTCCTATTTTTGGGTACAGGAATGAAATCACTTTAATTTCAGCAGCCAGGAGTTGGTAAGTGTCTCTGGAATCCATTGTCAACTTGGCAGAACCTAGAATCACCTGGGAGATCTGTCTGGCCATGCCTGGGGGTGGGGGGAAAACGGACTACCTAGATTACCTCAACTGGCAAAGGCCTAACTATTCCATTAGCAGGGGATCTTAATTATATAAAACAGAGAAGGCAAGAAAACAGTATTAGGAAGCATCCTTTCTGTTTTTTGACTGTGGATGTAAGGTGACTCCTGTTTCAAGCTCCTGTTGCCTTCAGTCTCCTGCCATGATGGACTGGACTTTAATCTGTGAGATAAAAATAAACTCTTTTCCCATAGAAAATGTGCTTTGTCAGAGCATTTTATCACAGCAGCTGAAAAAAAAAAACTGTAATAATTCTAGGAAGGCTGGAGTTTGTTTAGCTGAACAGGTGGATGAAGTTATGCCAATAGTAGGCACGTGATCTCATGCTTACACTTCCTTGTGGGCTGGCCTGAGATCAGGGAAAGGATATACCAAGACTGACGGAAGACAGCCTGACTTCCGTTTGGAACACATGCGTCAGACTGCTCCCTCCAATCCTGTTCAGGCTTAGTCTTCCTCACCCTTCTCAGTGTCTGCTTCTCTTCAGCTCAAAGAGAAGCTATTCAAGTCAAAATAAGAGTCTCACAGCAATAAGCGAGGGCAGTTTTTTTCCATGATAAATACAGCAATAAAAACTATGTTTGGGACTGCTTAGTTTATCAACGATATGCACCAGATGTAGATGGCAGAAGTGGAAGAAAAGAAGAGTGGCTGAAAGGGGTTTGTAGATCCCCAAATGGGTGAAGAACTGAGTAAAAATGAAAAAAGAAAAACAAACCATGAAGCCTTGGGTTGAGAATGTACTTTAACTATGGGGTGTTTCGATTGAGCTAACTTCAAATTAATGGTATATACAATAAATTATAGAAATTGGGTAATTTTGTGTAATTTATACATTTGTAATTTATGAATTTGTGTAAACAATAAATGCGTATAATTTATACCATTGTAAATGTATCTCTAAATAAATATATTCTTCATTTTGAAATATTTTGCTGTAGAATGTCATTCTGTACGCAGTGAATGTGTGTTGCTCTGATTGGTTGGTAAATAAAATGATTGGCCAGTAGCCAGGCAGAAAGTATAGTATAGGCGGGATAAGCAGACAAGGAGAATTCTGGGAAGAGGAAGGCTGAGTCAGAAGTTGCCAGCCAGACACAGGAAGCAAGATGACAAGGCAGAACTGAGAAAAGGTACCAAGCCACATGGCTAAGCATAGATAAGAATTATGGGTTAATTTAAGTGTAAGAGCTAGTCAGTAATAAGCCTGCCATGGCCATAGTTTGAAAATAATATTAAGCCTCTATGTGTTTACTTGGAGGATGCTAGTGGGAGAGATTTGTCCTGACCGCGGGCCAGGTGGGACACAGGAAAACTTTACGGCTACAATATTTAGTCCCTGACTTGTAAAAAGGACACTATTTTTTTTAAAAAGGCAAGCATCTCTAATATCAGTGGACAGTTTGACTCTAGGTGCAAGGGAGAGAAGATTTTAGCCTTGAAACATCACAACCAAATTGAACAAATTTCATCTGCCAGAGCTGGTTGATTTTAAACCAATATATATGGTTACTAAGTTTTGTTATTTTTCATTTAACTAAATACTATTTTAGAACCAAAGCATAAATCTGAATCTGCTACAATGGCAATTTAATTGTCCTTGTCAAATCTAATTTGCTGCTCGACTCACGGATTCCTGTTGCTGATGGTGATCCCAATCTGGAAGCCAGGGAACTATGAAATTCCACAAATGTACTATACTTTTAGGTAATCTCTAATACTCTACTTAAAAATCACATGGTGAATTTAGCTTACTTATAATATTAAAATGCCCCCCAAATTTTAATTTAACTACCAAGTCTAGTTTATACTTTTCTTTCATTTTAAAGATCCTACATAAGATTTGTTTTGTTGCCTTCTGTATGAAAATTTGAAACTAATTGGTAATTACTAACAAAAATGTCTAACATCTCTTGAAAGTTGATGGTATTGGTTACTATTTAAATGTTTGACCTAGGAGCACTTGTCCCACAAGTGTGGAGACTTGAGTTTAAACACTAGCACCTACATAGAAAGAAGCTAGGTGTTGTCATCTTCCTGGAATGCCTGTGATGGGGGAGGGGAGCAGAGACAAGAGATCACTGGGGTTTCTGGCCATCCACCTAGCTCCAGGCTCATAACAGTTTAGTGGGGAACCCTGTCTCTAATCAATAAGGTGTATAGTGATAGAGCAGGACACCCGAATCTGACTCTGGTCTCAGAACAAATATACATAGGTAAGTGCACACCCTCACAAAGATGCACATATATTACACATACACCACACACACACACACACACACACACACCACCACCACCACCACCACCACCACCATCACCATCACCACCACCACCAACAACAACAACACCTAAAGTGTATGACTCCTGTCATTTCTATTATTCAATCGTTCTGGGTTCTGCAGCTGGGGAAATGGATGCACAAAGATTGGCTACTGCTGTTTGTCCTGAGCTCAGGCTGCCTGGCCCTCATTCTGTGTTATAATAGATCATGACATCATAGAGTGCAGAGAGAGCTGGCATCAGAAAACTTCAATAAGGTCTGAAAGCTTCTTTCACTAATTGATTATTGTGGCCAGGTGCTTATGCTGCAAAAGTTTCCCTGTTTTCTCCATAAATCAATTATTTATTATATTTGCAAGTTCAAATATCTCTGAGGTTAAACTTAATTTATGTATTTAATAATATTTTAGAGCCAAGTATGCAATGCCAAATTAATACCAAGCACTGAGATACTTATCTTGACAACTTAATATATATTCCAAGAAGTCTGTTTATTTACTTATTAATTAGGGTCAAATTCTGGGAATATAGAAGACCCCGATAGTCACAGTTCATTAAGGATGTAGTTTGGGAACACTTTTCTAAATATGTTAGAATTATTATGGTGTTCATAAAGTGTTAGCAATTTTGTATGATAGAAAGTCCTGAAGCAGAGCAAATCAAAGGTCATTTAACTCTAGCTTTAGGGAGCTTGATAGAGAAAGGATGTTTAAGTTTCACCAAAGCAGGGAGCAGGGGCAGGTCTCAGTTAAAGGGGATCAGAGAGGAATGAGAGGAGGGTGCTGGGGACCAGAGAGAAAGTTAGAGGAAAAGCTGTCAAGACACCATCTGCTGCTATAGCTTGACAGACAGACGAGGTTTTCATAGAACAAAGATTTACTTTACCTAGTTCAAGAGGCTAGAAGCCATGTGGTCAGGTATAGTGGGGTTTTCATATTGAAGGAAATTTTCTACAGAGTCCCAAGCCATAAAGGATATCATTTTGGGTCACAAATAAAAAACACTCCAATTGACTTTGATAATAGGCCCAGTATTGAAATAACTCATTATTCTACTAACCACTAATCATTTCATTTATACATGAAATCATCAATTCCTGGTGACAGAGCCCCCATGACCTCATAACCTCTTGTGTATCCCATCTCTCTCATCATAAGCCCATCACGACGGAGATTATATTCCAATATGAGTTATGGTGGAAATACCCAAACTACAACACACACACACACACACACACACACACACACACACTCAATATACAAATTCTAACTTTGCCCAATAGTCAGTCCGTTCCAATTTTATGAACTAAGATTGGGGGCTGGAGAGATTGTTCAATGGTTAAGAGCTTATACAGCTCTTGCAGAGGATCTAAGTTCAGCTCCCAGAGTCTCATCTGTTGGCTCACAACTGCCTGTAACTCCAGCTCCAGGAAAGCAGCGCCCTTGGCCTCTGGACTCATATGCACCTGAACTCTTATGCACTTCCCTGCCCCAAACATACACACAATTTAAAAAGATCATTTTTACAAAGAAGTAAATGTGTAATCAAGCATAAATCATTCTATTATATATACAACATACAGATTAAAACTTGTATAGATACAAAACCATGTCCAATGCACACTGCTATGTTTTTAGCTCATCAGAATTTCCTTCAGGTAGCTTACACAGTTTTCAAATAAAACATCATAATGTTATAGGAAACATAAACTTATTCTGATTTGTGGAACTATCGCAAGGACAATAAATAACTTAAAATTTAAAAAATAGATATGCTATAATTTTAATATTTAATTTTAGCTAGTGTTTTACTTGTTGGCATTAAGAAAACACAGAACATATTTATTTCCTCCTAGTTTGAAAGCATCATTTTCATTATTTTATCACTGCAAAAGTCCATCAGTGAAGCTATGACACGGCCATTCTCATTTTGAGAATGCAGCTTGCAATACCAGTGGAAGACAAACTAAACACATATGCCCATCAATATTTTTCTTTAATATTTTCATAGACATTTTATTTGATTTTAAATTTATTTTAAATCATGTGTGTGTGTGTGTGTGTGTGTGTGTGTGTGTGTGTGTAGGTGTATATATGTGTGCAGGTGTGTTTGTATATGTCTGTGTGTATTTGTGTGTGAGCGTATATGTAAGTGTATGTGGGCATAAATGTATATGAGTGTATGTGTGTGTGTGTGTGTGTGAGTGTGCAGGTGCCTATGGAGGCTAGAAGCATCAGATCCCTCCAGAGCTGCTGCTACATATGGTTGTGAGCCACTGGATGTAGATGTGGGTCCTAGGAACACAATTCTAGTCCTCTACAAGTTCAGTATGTTTTCTTAATTACTGAGATATCTCTCCAGCCCCAGAATCTTTTTCTTGAGACCAAATAAGACTATATCACAAGGTGGCTTTGGAGTGGTAATCCTCCTGTCTCAGCCATGAACCACCATGCTTGGATTCAGAGCAGATTTTTAAGAATGAAAAATCAAAGGGGAGGGAGGGAGGAGAAGCTGTGCTTGGGATGTATCATGTGAGACAGAGAAGAGTCTCTTTTCAATCAAAAAATATTTTTTTTAAATGAAAAAAAGGGGGGGGGGCTGGAGAAATGGCTCAGAGGTTAAAAGAACTGGCTGTTCTTCCAGAGGATCCAGGTTCAATTCCCAGCACCCACAAAGCAGCTGAAGACGGTATGTAACTCAGTTCTAGGGAACCCAACACCCATGGCAAAATACCAGTGCACATAAAATAATAACAATAATTTAAAAATGAAAAATCCAAACACACCAAAGTTTAATTTTTGTACAACTAGTTTTAAAAGTAGCACAATCTATTTTTTTTTCTATTTTGACGTATTTTGCTGAACTCTTGGACCTCTGTACTTATCAAATACCACTGACATATAGACATCCCACCTTTCATCATCATGTCTTGGATGGTGATATCCTTGTCATATGACCCTTACATGATGTCATGCTAACAAGGACACACCTCCTCATGCAGCTCTGCTTAATCTCCGCCAAGGAAGCTTACACCACAAGTCTTTGTCTTTGATCAGTCCCCACACCAAATTTCCTGATGCTGCTTACTCTTAGCAGAGGGAATGATGTGAAGGGGCGATGCTCCTCATGCTCTCTGGTTACAGAACTGCTAACAAGAAACCCAGGAGCCCCAAATTCCACTAACGCATGTAACTAATACGTGGTATTAAAACGATTCCCTTTGAGTGGCATTGCCTGAATTTTCTCTTTCTTAAAATGAATGGAAACATTTTCTTGGAGCATTAATCAGTGGACAGATACTCACAGTGTTTCTTTTTTTCTTTTTTTCTTTTTTTTGTGGGGGGGGGCGGCTCCTGGAAACCCCATCCTGGAAGGTAAACCTCCCTCCTCCCACTTTTAGTGATACAGAAGTGCTATAGAAATGAACAACGTCCGTGTGTGAACTGGTCTGCAGAGGACGTGGATATGTGGTGAGTTAGGACTGATTGTGAGTGTGACAGTGTCCAGAGCCACCAGAGGGACAAGCCTCTGTGCCCTGTCTGAGAAACTTTCTAAATCGGCTTAATCAGATGGGAAGACTCACATGAGGGTGGTGCTGTAGCACGAATCTTAAAGGGTCTTATTAATAAAATCAAACCCGAAGCCAGGGATTGGGGTGAGTGCTGGAAGACCAGAGAAGCAGAACAAGCCACAGCTATCTCACCTCGCCAATTCCTCAGCTGATCCTGTTTCCTCAGACTGGAAACCACTGAGTCCTCCTCCAAATGGATCTCAGCTGAACTGTGCTGCTCAAAAGCCTAAAAGCTTAACCAGCTCTATTTCCTGGTTTTCATGCCTAATATACCTTTCTGCTATCACTTCTTGGGATTAAAGGCATGAGTCACCATGCCTGGCTGTTTCCAGCGTGGCTTTGAACTCACAGAGATCCAAATGGATCTCTGCCTTCGGAATGCTAGGATTAAAGGTGTGAGTGCCACCATTTTCTGGCCTCTGTATCTAGTGGCTGTTCTGTTCTCTGACCCCAGATAAGTTTATTAGGGTGCACAATATTTTGGGGGACACAATATCACCACATGGTGCCATCCCAGTCTGGGTCTTGGAATCAGTAAAAAAGAGAAAGCTAGCTAAGCAGTTACCACTCTCTTGGATGCAATGTGACCAGCCACACAAACCTCCTGCTGCCAGGATCTCCAAACACACTTGACTGTATCCTCAAACTGTGGGCCTGTGTGCCGAAATAAGCCCTTCCTTTCTGAAGTTACTTTTGTTGGATATTTTATTATGGCAAAAAGAGAGGTAAGTGTGACATAGTATAAGAACTTGCACAGGTGTGACGTCTATTTCTGCAGTGGAGTTTGCCTCAACGTACTGTCTTCAATTAGAACAATTCGTGATTCTTTCTAGTAGCATTTAGCCCAGTTCTGTAACAGTGACCGGTAGTATGAATCTTAAAGAGTCTTATTAATAAAATCAAACCTGAGCCAGGTATTGGGGTAAATGCTGGAAGGTCAGAGAGACAGAACAAGCCACAGCTATCTCACCTCGCTGGATCCTCAGCTGGTCTTGCTTCCTCAGACTGGAAACCTCTATGTCCTCATATCCGAATGACTCTCAGCTGAACTGCTGCTAGAAGCCTGAATGCTTAACCAGGCCAAATGCTTCTCCAGGCCAAATGCCTCTCCTGGGCAAATGCCTCTCCGGGGCAAATGCCTCTCCGGGGCAAATGCCTCTCCGGGGCAAATGCCTCTAGTTTCTGGTCCTCACGCCTTATATACCTTTCTGCTTTCTACCACCACTCCCTGGGATTGAAGGCTTGCTTTCTGGGATTAAAGGCGTGGGTCACCATGCTTGGGTGTATCCTTGAACACATGGATTTCTGCCTCTGGAATGCTAGGATTAAAGGCGTGTGCTACCACTGCCTAACCTTTAATATTGTGGCTGTCCTGTTCTCTGACCCCAGATAAGTTTATTAGCGTACACAATATTTTGGGCAATACAATACCACCACAGTGACCTCTGGGTGGGGTGGGGGTGGGTGGGTGAACTGGGCATTTCTAAGCACCAAAACCACATTTGAAGTGTCTGTGTAGTTAAATAACCCGCCCCCAACAAAAACAAAAACAAAAACAAAAAACAAACAAAACTATATATGTTTGGGATTTATGATTCTAAATTAGGAAAAGCCAAATTCCTAGGAAATATATAATACCTTCTTGAAAATGGTAATTAATAACGCACATAACTCATTGGCGTTTTAAATATTTATTTCTAAATGAGTTCAATGAGATCTGGAGTCAGAAGAGCAGTCTATAGTGCAGTAAGGAATACATGTCTCAAGCAGCAAAGTTCAGTCTGTAGGCAGTAATAGGTTAAGAGTGCAAACACAGCTGGGCAGTGGTGGCATGTCTTTAATCCAAGCATCTGTGAGGCAGGTAGAGAGTTTGAAGCCAGCCTGGTCTACAGAGTGTCAGGGGAATGACAGCCAAGGCTACACAGAGAAATCCTGTCTCAACCTGTCTCAATAAATAAATAAAAATAAAGAGTGAAAACTCAACCTCTGTTCATTAGATGACATGGATTATTGTTTCAATTAGTGCAGGATGTTGGGCTCCATTACGATCCTTTATATATATTTGTATCATTATACTTTGTTCATATTTACACCCCATTGCTCATGCTTGTCCCTCTCTCCATTTCTTCCTATTCCCCAGTCCTTTTACTTCTGTAGGAGACAGATAGATGGATAGATTAAAGACAGGCAGACAAGAAGATATATGATAGATAGGTCCTGCACATAAAAGAATATGTGTAATATATCTTTCTTCCTGATTCCCCTTCTGTATTATTCCCTCTCCCTCCCCCTTCAGAGCATGTTCACTGTTTTCAGATACTCTGTTCCTGAATTCCCAGGTAATTTTCCATACCCCACTTAGCAACTAAGGATACTTTTAGAATGTGGCAACTCTCAACTGTTTTCTTCTTTATCTTACCTTACTATACAGGAACAGTGCCCTGATATTTTTAAGATGCATTTAACACTTATGTAGGTAAGTCTTAGAACCATGAGGTGTTAATGACTCACCTAATTAGATGATATATCATTAGGACCCTAAGCTATGTTTTTCCAGCAAAGAAACACTCCTTTTTCTGCAAATGGCTTCATTTTCCCCTGACATTTGTAGAGGATATGAGCAAACAATACCCTAACAGACGCTGCAATTTATTATGTGATAATGATATGCCAGGCACGATGCAATGGCTCCACATATATTATCTCTAATAATGAGGCATGCTGCAGAAGAGCGCAGAATAACTTGTAATGTTGGGAGTTTGAGCTTGGTGAGAGATGTGAGTGTGTATCTTGTAAACTATTGATCTCTGTGATCAACCATAGGTGTTTGTGCTGCCACTGGCAAAGCAAAGCATCTGCCTGAACCTTGAGCATGGTGCTCAGGACACCTGATAGGGTACTTACTGGAATCCTTATCATGTTCCCCCAGATTTTGTTCTAATTAATGTAGAAAGCACATTAAACACTCTGTACTTACATTATACCCACCGCATAGTTGTTGTTATTCTTTCTTTAAAGATGTAGATTTGTAATATGAATAAATGAAATGGACAAATTCATGTATAATAAAAAGCTAGTATGATATTTCAAAAATAGGGTAGGACTGACATTAATATGACTTTATTATGTTTTATTTCACATTGGCTAAAACTACAAAAGTTCTTGGAAGGATCACTCAGTACAAAAGTTGAATTCCTCTTATATTTAACTGACTTGTTTTTAAATGTGTACATGAAGTGATTTAAGTAAATAAGAATAGCTGTCACTAGTTATTCTAATAGAGTTAGGTCTATTAAATATGATTTGTTAATAATGAGGGATATTATGGAGAAACAAGGATTTCTGGCTATTCCTGTGAAATCCTTGTCTTTCACAGCCTCTCCACAAGATCTAACAATATCTGTAATCATGGGTATCACTGAGAGAGAAATCAAATTCTATTTTTCTGATGGGGCCATATGCTTCCAGGATGGACTAGATCCTAAGAGACTCAAGGCCAGATCACTGTCTTTGTAGGTATTTGAAAGTTGAAAGAGATGGCACTCTGAACTTGAATACTTGAAAGCTGAATCTCCTGCAGCTGTTTGAACCTGGAGAAGCTCAATTTACCATGACAGCCCATAGTTAGAACTCAGATTTATTATATTCCTGTGGATATCCTATTATACTCAGTTGTAGATGTCTCTGTTTCATCAGCTACTCGAGACAAATCAGTATCCTTTGTGTGTCACCTATTTGTGTCTTTGTCCCTGACCCCGGCTATCACATGAGGAAAATAGGTAGGTGCGAGAGGAAGGTACAGGTATACAGTCCCTTACTAATTAATTTATTAATTAATCTGCTTTCTAACCCAGACCTGTTCATTTGGAAATTCAAAATAGTACCTGTTAAGATGAATATTAAAAACTCAACAGTAATGCTAGGGGGAAATATAATTACCTATCAACACTTCCTATAGGCATAAGGACCCGAGTTCTCATCCCAGTAATCAAATTTAAAAAAAAAAAAAAAAAAAAAAAGTGTGTCCCTGAAATACCGGTGCATGGGCAAGAGAGGCACAAGAATGTCTGGGACTTACTGACTGACTAACCTAACAAAAAATGGTGAAACATTTGATTTTGTGAAAGACCCTGTCTCAAGGAAATAGGGCAGATAGTGATAGAGCAGAACAGTATACATTCTCGTATGGTCTCTGCAGTTACAAAGTGGTATGCATACCTGCCTAATTATGTGCATGCCTGATACCATATCTGTATTCACATGCAAAACACACACACACACACACACACACACACACACACACACACATTGAAATCCTTCCAGTAATATTCCAATGTACATGAGTATATTCAGTCGTAATATGAAGTCAGAATTGCAATTTTTTTCATCTTTGAAACCATGTAGCCTTGTCTCCTGAGAGCTGAATGTTTCTCAGATTATCAGATTACCACTTTGACATTAAACTCCAGGGAATGATGTGGATCATGTCTTTAGATAGCATATTCTAATAAATGTATCTAATTTTATAATTATATAAAAAATATGTGACGTCAGGCTTTGTATGTAAAATTTCAAATTCAAGAATAAAATTTACTGACTCAATTATAAGTCATAGTGTATATCTTCACTTGGGAAAAGTATGCTGTAAATGAAGTTGTAATATTTATCCTGAAATACCATAAGAACTATGAAGGCCTTCACCAAAAATACTAATTCAGAGTCACTTCAGTAGTTCTTATAAGCTAAGTGTGTCCTTTAGAGGATCATCGCTTGGGATTTTCTAGCGTTTATACCATGGAGTATTTGTTGTTCAGAAAGTTCATCATTAACAGACAGTGTTTTATTGTGTTTATATGCTGTGATAAGCACTGAAATTTAAGCTACCCAGTCTTGGTGCTTTGCACTTTAATCCAGTCATCTGTTTATTTCTTTAATGATCCTCTTTCTGCCACAAGAGATCTAGAGTTAAAAATGTAGCTGGTTGGAATGCTTTTGATATATAAAGCTTCAGTAAACTCCACTTGTTATCATACTTAGTATAACGTAAATGGTGCTACAACCTATTTAATTTTAGTCCAGCAATTAGTCCATCATTGCACAAAAATTTTCCATAAATTATCTCCTTAAAACATTGATGAACTATTGGAGAGAAGTGGGAAAAGAGGAAATAAGTGCTAACCCCTTAGGATGCATTAGGGGGAATGTGAGCATGCTTTTAAAGTCTTTGTGAAAAGAGTGGAAAGAAATGGGAAAGAAGTGGATAACAAGGTTATCCTTAATAGCGGGATCATAAAGGCAGAAGACAAAATAATATCTTTCTAAAACTACCTTGGCTATCTGAACAGCTTTGCTAATGCATCAGGTCCAGTTCTCACGGGCAAAGAGTAGACAGGGAGCCTTCAGAGCTTCCCATCATTGGCATTTATTACAGTCTATGAGCAGAGAAAGAGCAGTGAGAATCTCATTGAAATTGCTTATCATTTTCAATGCTTTAAAAAATGTTAAGGCATGATGGAGGGCAACTCATTTAATCAGAGTGTATATAGTTTTGCTAGCTGCCAGAATACATGGTCAAGGCCTGGTCCTTCCCCTTAATATGAAACAGATGCAAAGGGCAGAGGTAAATAGAAACTGAAGCCAGTGTGTGATGAAGCTGAGGACTGTAAGTGCAAATGAGCTCCAAGAGAGGTCAATATGACCCAGAGAGCTTTGTCAAAATTTCATGAGGTTCTTCTGTCCTTACCAAATAATGACCATTATTTTATGGGAAAAAATAAAAGTGATGCAAACCCTAGAAAGAGAAGTGTTAAATATTATACTTGATTGTAGAAACTATTTGGTTTTTCTTCCCTTTAGAGAAGGGCAGTGAGCTTCTGTAATAAAATCCAAGCATAACTCTGAGATGATCTCCAAAAGGAAAACAAAACAAAACAAAACAAAACAAAACAAAAAACAGCAGAATAAAGTATGAAGGATAACAGTGCCCAGTGGATGAAGAATACACAGAATAAAGCTGTACTCTGTTTTCTGGTTACTTACCAGTCCTTCCATGCCACAGACTTTATATCTTGTTCATAGTGCAGCCCTCGCAGTCACAACTGTGACTGTTTCAGTTACAACATTGAAAAGGCAAAATAAACTAAGGAATACATGAAGAATTCCATCTCTTTTTTTGCGTGTTTCAATGAAGTACTTAGTTTTTCTGTCTGTACCCTAATAATTTTCTGTCACAGTCATCCTAAAACAAACCTTGATCAACTCTAGCACATGTCATAATTGCATTCATATATGATTCAAATAGAATGTGTGTAAACAGGATGCCAACAATTATGATGGCCCTGAACTGTTTAACTGGGGACATTTTGAGTGTTCAAACTATGTTTATAGTCATCCTACTAGGAGGGAAGACCTGGAATTATGCAATTAGATTTTCAGAGTTTTAAAGAACAATAATTATATAGATGAAAAGGACCAACATATGAGATAAATGGACATTCCAAATGAATTGGGAAAATTCTAGTTCATATCTCTGCTACATTGATACAATATGCAAGGAAATAAAAATAGGCCATAGGTTAGCAAAGTGCTGCTCATAAGAATGTAGTGAAAAATGAAATAGAAGATATGTTTTGTTTTAAAAATATTATGTTCAAATATGTGGAATATTTTTCCATTCTTATACTCATCAGCTTGTAGTAATTTTGGAAAAATTAATATATTCAGGATCTTTATTTTAAATAATAATCCCTAATGGTATTTTTTCCATCTTTCTTTATTCACTTCTGTGTTTGAATTAATGTTTCAATATGACTTACATAATAGTATTCATTTTATTGTTATGAATGAACTTAGTATGCTTCATTTAGTGGATTATATTTTATTATAATAAGAGATTTGCAAACTTTTATAAAATGGAATTTAAAAGTTTATAATTTAAAAGAATTTAAAAGCTATAGTCACAGTTGAGAAGAAATGATCCCAATGCAAGCTTTCTTAGAGAAAGCCCTACACGTAGAAAGGGCATGTTCTCACAAGGAAACTTCTTGTTTGATAACATAAAGATTTGCTAAAGATAAACAGGGGATTCTATTGTCACCCTATTTTCCATTAAGTCTTTACTAAAAATTCATGAGAATTTTCTGATTGTAAGCAAATGTGAATGTGTAAGTATAACTAAGCTATGTTACTTGTCATTTTTCTTACATCCCCCATGACAAATATACCAATGGCCAGATTCAAAATGCTCACTGAGGGTGAGTTTACTCCAGAGTGCAGTATCTGTCCATGATGATAATCTTAGACGCAGTGATTTAGAAGGACTGTGACAGCATTTCTCTTGCAGCTGTGACTGATAAAGTCAAACATCAGAATGGCTCTAGTCACAGACTTGGCAAATTCACAGGTGACAGGTAAAACTGTTCCATTGTTCTATGCCTGTTGTCCCAGACTTTTTACTGAGGATTAGAGTGAGATGCCCACTGTGTGCATTAGTATTTACCGGTGTCGCCTGGCCAAGTTCAAGCATTTGATTTATCTTATATTGCTTTTCTCGATTCAGACAATTATTTTAACATCTATTAAGTTTACTATTTTTATTTCAAGAAGCACTAAAATATCATTCCCCCACCCCCTTAACAAAGCTTTGCTTCTGAATAAAGACATATAAAAATCAAGAGTTTACCCCAAATAACGGCTTCCTACACTAACATCATTGAAATGACAGCTGCTGTTTTATGGGCAGGCAAGAAGAAGATGGCCTGTCTGGGCAGACGGAGTTATGGCTTTCTCCTTTGAGGTGGACATCTCAGAGCGCTTCCACCACAGCCTCCTGTTTACCGTCGCTCGATTCTGCCCCACTTGAACACAGTTTTTGGAACTGCAAGTTCTCCGTTTGAATTCCGATTTCTAGCTCTTTAGTTTCCTTGGCTATTTTATTACCTCACAGTTGCAGTGACTCAGCCAATGTGGAACTCACAGTTTCATTTTGTAGTGTTCCCATGCAGTTCTGTCCATGGGTTTATCATGAGTCATGCATACACCCCTTCGTCCATTCCTAATTGCTGCTCACCAGACCTAGGTAACTCACTTCATGTTTTCTGTTTCCATGTTGTTTGTGCTCACATATAAGTAATTATGTGCTACATTGTTGTATGTATGTAGTGCATATGTGTGTGTAGAATACAGCACTCCAGTTTGTACAATACACATGTATATGTATATATGCAAATATATTTATGCATATACATACATGTATATGTATTTGCTTCATAATATGACTCACATGGCTACAGTTTTTATGAAAATCACCCCTCAAATTTTAGTTAATTATTATTTTCCTTAGTTCACACTCATCCTTTCTCTTATATAGATTCCACCTCCCACAATTCACTCATTAGAAGATAAATTTGAATGTCTTAAATCATTAAAGCTTTCTAAATTTCTCTGACTCTAATTCTTTTTAGAGAGAACTCATAGTCTTCCCTACAAAGTTCATGCCAGTGTGATTGTCAGCACCATGAAGTGGTGCTGTCTGTCATCTAAATCAGCCCTTTATATACAGGAGTACAAATGCTGACCTTCTTGCTTAGACATAGATTTATTCCAAACAAGTGTGTTTCTAATTAAGAGCACAAAATTTCAAAAAAAGACATATTTTGAATACTTGTGTAAAATATTTTGGAAGGGTGGTTTTACATATTGTCTTAGTTACTTTTCTATTGTTCTAATGAAACTTATAGGCCAAGGCAACTTAAAGAAGAAAGGATCTATTTGGCGTATGATTCTAGAAGGGTTCCAGTCCACGACGGCAGGGCTGAGGGAGTAGACAGCCAGGATTTGGGCCAGCAACAGAAAGCATTCATCTCAAACCATAAGCAGGACAGAAGTGTCATAACCAGGAATGTTTGAGTCTGCTGAAGCTTCAAAGCCTCCTCGCACTGTGAAACACTTCCTACCTACAAAGCCTCCTGAAACAGAGCTACAACTGGGGTCCAAATATTCACATGTCTGAGACTTATGGGGGCATCTCATTCCAAACACTACATTCTATTCTTTGGCCCCCAAAGTCTCATGGCTATATTATGATGCAAAGTGCATTTAGTCCACCCCCAGAAGTCACCTTCGTCTTTCAATCTCAATACTATTTAAAAGTCTAAAATCTCTCTCTCTCTCTCTCTCTCTCTCTCTCTCTCTCTCTCTCTCTCTCTCTTTTTTTTTTTTTTTTTTTTGTTGTTGTTGTGAGCCTAGCCTTTAAGGTCTGAGCCACAGCTGTGGAACCTGCATGGGACAAGACTAGACCCTCTGCATACGGGAGACATTCAGTGCGATCAGGATCTATTCCTGGTACATGAGTCAGCTTTCTGGACCCCATTACCTATGGTCAAACACCTTGCTCACCCCTCATAAAGAAGGGAGTGGCTTGGTCCTGCCTCAACTGAATGTACCAGGCTTAGCTGTCCCCCCATGGGGGAACTTACCCTGTTGGAGAAGGGGGGGAGGTGGAAGGCAGGGGTGGTGGTGGGGGTGTGAGCAGGAGGAGGGATGAGAGGGGGATCTATGGTTGGTATGTAAAATGAATAAAAAAATTTTAAAAAGTATTCTTGAAGTCTTCCAACTGAAAAAGAGAAGTTCAAAGTCTCCTTTTAAATATGTATTTTTTTACTTTTGAAATTAAAATATAGTTACATTGTTTTGCCCTTCCTTTCCTCCCTCCAGTCTATCTCATGCACACCCCTTGTGCTCTCTCAAAGCCTATATTTTTAATTATATATTCATATAAAGATCCTGCATAGATCAATACAACCTGATCAATCCATATAATGTCACTTGTATATGACAATATATATATCAAATATAATCATTTGCATATACAAGAATATATATATTTGTAAATCAAATATATTTGTAAATCAAATATATATCAAAATATATATAATATATATTTGTAAATCAAATATATATATATACACACACACACACACACACACACACACACACACACACATACAAACACCTAGTTATTCCAACACTACTTAACCATAGAGGTCTGTACAGATAGACAGGAAGTGACATAGATGGGCAGGAAGAGGAAGTGATGTAGCTGAACAGAGAGAGCAAATCAGATGACAGAACAGCAAGGCATATGTGTGTGGGTAGACAGGAAGTAACTCACATTTGGAAGCTGCAGAGTTGGTGAGGTAAGGTTGGCTGGTGGCTTTCCCTATTTCCCTGATCTCTCTAAGGCTTTCATCCCTATATTTGGCTCTGTGTTTTTTATTTAATAAGACCATGTAGAAATTCATCTACACACACACACACACACACACACACACACACACATGATTTTAGGACTGACTATTTGGAATTAGATAACCATTTTGTAGGAGTCTTCTTTGGGGAACAGTATTTCTCCAATTCTTAGCAATCTTTGTCTAGGGATGAGATATCCCCCTTTGATGTTAGCACATCTATTAACAGTGTTTGTTCAAGTTTGCCTAAACAAGGACTCTTTTGAGACTGAAGGCAATATCTTGATTTTAATGCCCAGTAAAATGAAAAACATCATTTTATATACTTCCACATACAATGACACAGAATATATGTATTACCATTTTTAAAAAGGGTTATCAGTTTAGTATGGAACTAGTGAACCAAAGCAAGACTGATGCACAATAGGGCAAACTCCAAATCCTGTAGCTGTGTGATGGCTCTTTCTTTCCAGCTTTGTTGACCAAAATACACGTCTCTCTCTTGGTCTGCTTCCACTCTTGGTATGCGGCTCTCCTTGGTAGATATCTCACCAGTTTGACAGTACTACATCTTCAGATCTCCAATGCAACTCAAGATTTATTTTCAGAGCTTCACGCAAGGGCCTATTAGTACCTCTTGTCCTCTCAGGGCCTTCACACCAGGACTGGCCTTCTGTTACACATTGCCTGGCCTCAGAAGCTCCCAAAGCTTTGGAGGAAGATTCTATGACCACTTTATTCTTGGATCTTTTATGACTTGAAATAGTAGCACATGGACAACACCACTAAGTTCAGCTGCAAGCTTAGGATGGGACTTACCCGCCCCCCCCCCCGAGTCACAGCTGCAGCAGTTTTGTTTGTTGTTACTTTATAGGAGTGGAAAATTCCTTAGGTCTTTTGCTTTCAGAGGTTAGAAACTTATCTTGGTGGGATCTTACCTGAGAACAGCTGTACTGGCTGAGAGTCATTAGAGAAGAAGGATTCTCAATTGAGGAAATGCCTCCAGAAGATACAGCTGCAAGGTCTTGTCTCAATTAGTGATCAATAGAGGAGAGCCCAGCCCATGGTGGGTGATGGTCCTGGGCTGGTGGTCCTGGGTTCCATAAGAAAGAAATCTGAGAAAGCCATGGGAAGCAAGCCAGTAAGCAGCTCCTCTCCATGGCCTTTGCATCAACTCCTGCCTCCAGGTTCCAGCCCTGGCTGAGTTTCTATTCTGACTTCCTGCAATGATGGACTATAATCTGGAAAGGTAAACCAAATAAACCCTTTCCTCCTCAACTTACTTTTTGGTCATGGTGTTTCCTTGTAGCAGTAGAAACCCTAACTAAAACAGCAGCCTTCCCACTAATCCACTACTGGTGAAATTATTAAGGCCACTACAATCCACTGCAGATTTGACCTTTTTGTAATGGGGTTAATCTACTTTATAATTACAGCCTCTCCTCCAGCACAGG
Organism: Peromyscus attwateri; assembly: GCA_902168425.1. Lineage (NCBI taxonomy): Eukaryota > Metazoa > Chordata > Mammalia > Rodentia > Cricetidae > Peromyscus > Peromyscus attwateri. The sequence continues at coordinate 22,961 of CABHPP010117425.1, read as the reverse complement.
CCTTGGCTATAACATCAAACTAGTATCCTTTGCTTTTCCAAACTGTACCCTGTAGATTTCTTTCTGCCTCTCTTGCTCTTTTTCATTGAAGATCCACATGATTGCTAATGCCCACATGACAGAGTCAATATTAGGCTATCTTGAAATTTCCTCCACTGAAGAAATTAGTCCATTACTTTTTAAATTTAGCTTCAAGTAAACTTTTAAGATATAGGTAGAAAGCAGCCACATTCTTTTTTTTTTTCCGCCAAAGTATCCCGAAAACTGTCTCCAGTTGAGTTGCTAATGTTGTTCCCCTCTGGAACCTCCTCAGCTGGATCTCCACAGCCCATTGCTCTCAGCATTGTCTTTCAAGCTCCTACTGGAATGCTGTTCTTACTAGAATGGTCCATTAAGCCCCAATTACAGCATTCAACTGCTTTCCTTGTTCAAGGTCTGGAGTCTTTTATATATTCCTTCAAAATACTGCATTGTCAGCTTCCTCAGAGCAATAGCCCATTCGTTCCCTGGTACCCACTTCTGCCTTAGTTACTTTTCCATTGATGCGATGAAACACCATCACTAAGGTAACTTATAGCAGTAAGAGTTTAGTTGGGGGCTCAGGTTCCAGAGGGCTAGAGTCCATGATGGGGGAGTGGCCACAGCAGGTGGCCGTCAGGTAGAGCGCAGTTGAGAACTCGTATCTTAAACAGCAAGAGAGACCATTGGATGTAGTACACAGTTTTGAAACTTCAAAACTGTTTAGCGATGGCATACTTCCCCTAGCAAGGACACACCTCTTAACACCCACCCAATTAGGGACCAAGTATGCAAATGCCTGAGACTCACCCAGGACATCTCACTCAAGCCACCACACATATTTCCTTATCACACTTACAGCTTATGGTAACACTGTACCACACATATTTCCTTGTCACACTTATAGCTCATGGTAACACTGTATACAGCATTGCTGCTCTTCAAGCTCCCTGACTTCAGAGTTGTTCCTGGGATTTTAATATTTGCCTTCTGTTTCTCTTCTCTATGATGTTGTTTATCACAAACACATGTACACAGACACCTGTGCACACACTATGCTGGGTGGATGTCAGGTTCTCTAGGATTTCTCAGTTAGTTGATATGTGTCTTGATACAAAGAGATAGCAGTTTTGCTGTGGGAACTGAAATAGGCTTCATCACCTTGGAGTTACTGTCAACATCTAACACTTTCCCTGGTTAAAAGCCTTTTCATGACTGGAAAGACAGGATTGTTTTGCCATAGTCAGAACTGGCAGTGATGTATGGCATTTGCTGCTCAGAAATACCCTGTAGTGCTGTTGCTGAAATCACAGGCTGTGGTTTGTACTTCATGGGTTCAAATGCAAGTTGTGCTGTTCAGATCACTAAAATCTTGGTAAATTTGTCGTTTCTCAACAGTAAACGATAGTAGAGTCTCTGTGTACATGGTTGGTATACAAGATGTTTGGTATTATCTACACAGAGTTTTACCTAAAAATATATCAAAGCCATATACTCATCTCTGATATGAGGAGTTTAGTTAGAAATGGATACATACTCAAGTTGCATTTCCAGATAAAAACACAGGAAAATCATCCTTTACTGGAATCCATTTATAATGTAAAATTCATGAGTTTATGTTTTATAGACAAGAATATAAACCACAAACTATTGATCCCTAACTGCTTTTAAAACATTTTTCTTTCTGATTATAAATTGTATATTTTTATTGAAAATTTGTAAATATTAGAGGAACCAGGAAAAGAAACATAGCCACATGTAATCTCTGTTGAAATTTTGCTAAACTCATTTTACAAATTTCTTTTCACCATTACAATAAAATAATTAAAAAATTATTAAACATAGAACTGATTACATGAAATTATATAATGATTAGATCTGCCTTATACTCATTCCACTCAGATACTTATGTCTTTATGTATAAATCATTTCCCTTCCAGCAATCCATTTAGCTTAATACTATTATCTTTTTTGTAAATAAACAAATCTCAGAGAAATTCCCTTGGCCAAGATCTCCAATGCCATTTGTTGTGGAGTTGCTATTCTCTTAGGGACTAAGTGATGGCACAGTGCAATTATACATATTTTATTGAGGTGGAGGCATAGGGAAACACAGAAAATTTAAGTTTTGTTAGGATGGCTGGAGACAGTCTACACCATTATGGGGTTTCCCATATTCTTTTACTCCTGCTTATTTTAGTGATAAGGAAGAATGTATTTTACTTAATTGACCATTCCAGAAATTACATTTAATAACACAATTGCTAAAACTCCTGAGGAAAAAGTGATTTTGTTGTTGCTATGTTGATGTAGACTTAGGGCTCAGAATTAGTGCAACATTTAAAATAACTTAATATTTTCTGTTGTGTAAGGACTAGCAATATATTAGGACAAAACAAGCTTATTTAGTCTCATATTTATCAGTATGTAGTCACATATACAAGTTTCCATGTTTCTGTGTTGTTTATTTCAGCTGATTTTCTATTTTATTCTAGCTGGAAGCAAAATTCTTTCCCATCTTTTAAATCTGTTGTTTTGCAACTGATGATTTAAATGCTCTCTGTGTTACAAAATGTCATCAGAGAATCCTTCATAATGGTTTTAATATCTTTCTAATAATGCTACAGGGAGTCTTTGGTCATTTTGAGTATACAGGAGGTTAGCAGAGTGGTTCATATGATTGTTTTGGAAATAAGCAATGAATGAAGGTGATATTGTGAGGAAGAGAATAATGCAGGTGCTGCTGATTGACAGGCAGCTTCTTAAGTTATTAGAAAAGTGTTGTCATATTTGGGGAAGGGAATTTCATAAACCCAGAGTGCTGTGTTGATGTTTATAATTTTTTCCTTATTTCTTATGAAATCTTATGAATCCAGTAAACTGCTTCCTTGACTACCATTTTTATACATATTTGATTACTTTATATTGTAATTTACAACTCAAATGTGCACAATTCAACCATAGAAGCTCAGTTAGAATTTAGTGGGTTTATAGCTTTGTTTGGCCCTCGGCACAAGTAATAAGATCCCAGCTTTAAGTACTACTGGGGTTTATAGAATGAAGGCATCTGCATTATTATATTAAAATGTTCCTCCGTGTAATAAATATAACTGACAGTAGTGCATGACTTTCTTTATGAAAAATATGTTGATAGCAATGCAGTCTTAAATACTGAAGAAACTGCCGATTAAATTTTTATGTGCCTAGTTACCAGCTACACACGGAGCAGATGCCTGTATTAACACTTTATTACTGGGTATCCCTAATAAACCTTTTAGTTAAAATTATTTAAAAAAAACATGGAAACAGTGTATTAACCTCCCATTTTCTTTAATAATGTTTGGTGTTTATTATCCTAATATGCTCTTTGGCATAGTACACATGTTTCCCTGATTGCAACTGTCAGTAAGTTGCTATAAAACTGTCCCAGGGTCTCTGAATCTTCTAAGCAGTTTCATGGAGAAAGAGCTGTGCACTGGAGTTGGATGCTCAGCTGTGCACTGGAGTTGGATGGAAAGCTGTGCAATGGCATTGGATGCTCAGCTGTGCACTGGCACTGGATGCTCAGGTGTGCACTGGCATTGGATGCTCAGGTGTGCACTGG